>KN506555.1:3858-14651 GCA_000787155.1 Scartelaos histophorus
AACATTACGCAAAAAAAAACTAAAAAGTTGCAAATAAAACTATGATAAAGTCTAATGAAGTGCTGTACGGGCTTATCTTTTGAGACCCAAGTGCTAGAGTTTAAAAGGCTGAACTTTTTTGGATGGAGGGTCCAAGCGAGAAAGGCTATGCTGGTCTCCATGGAGATGTTATCGCTGTTCCTGGAATGTTCCATGGTATGAAATTAACCATATCTAGCACTGATTCATTATGGGTGTTTCTGTTGCTCAAAAATTCTATAATTCCTTCTGCAAAAAGGGGTGACTCTCCACAGATCTGAATTGTGATCTCGTCTCGCTCGTTATAGATCATCTGTACTGTGGAACATTTCAGACAACACGATAATATTTCCATGGCGACAAGTGGCGGACGTCCATCTTTAAAGCAACATTGTAATTTCCCTGACAATGATTCCAAGGAAATACAAGACAAAAACCATGCTTAAATATATTCTAAGTGAAGATAGCCACGTTTAATGCCATACTGTGAGACATTATAGCCAAAGGGACACCGTTTCCATGGAGATAAGCTGGAGGAGGCCATCCATGTGGAGATGCAAGCTTCTCGCACAGTAAGGACACCTGCTTTTCTTTGTTTTGTGCCACAATAAAACATCAAAACGACATTGTCTTTGCTCTGTTTTGGGGCTAAAAAGTTACGCAATGGGACTTTTTACAAATATTTGCGTTGCGGTTGAATAAAGCTGCAAAAGTTTGACCGGTATTTAAAATAAAACTAAACAGTAGTATTGGAAACAAATTATGTCTTGATCTAAACAAAAGAAAACGGGCACAACTGGCGCTAAACCAGATAAAAAATAAATAAATGCATTGGTGAATAAAGACGAAATGCATAAATTCAAAACATCTGAACACTACAAAGACGTCAAAAAATAAAGAAAAAAAATCTACAAAGAAAATACGTTTACCCCCAAGCGATACGAAAAACGCGATTAAGCCATCATTCATTCAAGTGACCTAAATATTCGACCAATCACATCGCCGACCCGATTTGAATCGCACGGCAACAACATAATTGACTCCGTAACGCGATTGGTCGGCTCCCGCGTTAGCATCGTCGAGGTAACGCCGCCATTGGTCGGTTTAATCCTCTGCGTTGATTGGACGGTTCGAAGTTTACGATTTTCTTTTGGGAATTTATTGGACGAGAATAACGGATGATGACATTCTTCCTTGTATGTGTAGCGACAGCGTCTTTAAGTATCGAGATAAAACAAATTAGCCCAATAGGTAGCATTGTGAAGCGCTTTAGCGACACCTAGTGGTCGACGTGTTCACTCACCGCCATTTTTTGTGTTTTTTTGAGAGAACACATGACCATAAGGTGCGCCGTTTGGATTTTTTTGGTTGGAGCGTCCGCCGCCATAGACATCTTGTTATTTTGCATGTCATTTTTCACAGTATGATATTAAATTTATCTATTACCATGGAAACAAGCGCCAAGCCAATTTACAGATCACAGTAGAATGCATATTTCTCACTGTAATAAATAAATGGATAAATAATAAGCAAGTTTAGTGCCATACTGTGGTACACTCCAGAAAAAATAGCATATCTCAATGGACATAACCAAGCGCTGGACTCCAGAAATGCTACATAGTGCAGCTTTAACTCATAATAAATAAGATAGACACTACGCAACTGCAAACTGGAGTAAACAAGTCTTACAGAAACTCGACTTACAGGACAAATGAGATATAAAAGAGGTTAAAATCAGTACAGCGTGAGCGTGTTAGCGGGACAGAGACATTCTTGGTCCATTGTTTAGCCCCTGACAGCAGCTTTTGTGGCAGTCGGCGTCGGACGCTACTCACTACATAAAGGTTAAGGCGGGGGAGCGGGGACTGCCGGGAAGATTACAGTCACAAGCATTTACACAGGAGCGGAGAAGAGAGAAAATGAAGACAATATAAGATGCCACGTTCAATAATGTAACCTGTGTGAGATAAAGCCATAGTGCAGACAGAAAAGAGATGTCTATAGAACAGCCCGGTCTGGTCTATTATAGAGGAGCTCAAGTCGTTTCGCTCTGTGTGTTATGTGATCATTTTCTATATGCAGAGATACTCACATCAGAGCACATAGAGTTAAATTACATATTAAAGGTATAAGATAAAGCTTCATGTATGCAGTTTTTAAAAGGCTTATATTTCACAATTTGTGTTCTCACTAACATTTCATATGCAATGCAGATACTAGCAAATCCATGCAATACTTTATGTAGATTAAAATACATGAATGATAAATATAACAGTGCAATATCTGACACGTGCAGTAAATGTAAGGTGGCGAGGGGGACTTTTGTACAGAAATACAGTTATTCTTGCAAGAAGTAAAACAACATATTCAAAATATATTGCATATTCAGATACCACTGACTCCACGCCTGTTTATTCAAATACTTTGAGGATTAAAAAAACTCAACAAATATTTATTGACTTATGTATACTATTGGCTAAAAGATTGCTCGCAATATGTTGGAAAGATATTAATAAACCAAGTATAGGAATGAATTATCCACAACTCTGCCCTTGGAAAAAATTACTTTACTCAAAAAAATTGGGATCCCTTCATAAAATATAAAAAAAAAAACTAACTAAAAAACTAAAAAAATATATAAATTAAAACCATTTTTGACTCTCTGCTATACTGAATATATAAATTGTAACCACTGTATTTGTTTTTGATGAACAAGCATAAATTATTGTCCCCAATTTGATTTTGTACATCCAGGAATTATGGTTATTTTTGTTTGGTTTTTCTTTTTTTGATTGTTGAAAATACATGAATGAAGATTAATTTAAGATAAAGTCTACTGTATTGAGCCTATTAGGATGTTTCTCCTTTGCATTTGATCCATCCCTTAATGCTGCTGTGGTCACTGTCAAGAAAAGTGGAACATTCTCACACCCAGAAACCATCTCCATGATCTTGTTGCCAGGTTTGGTCACCTTAATTTCCAATAAAAAATAACTGCTTTTTCTTTTCTATTACCACAAGGTCTATTACGGGTTAGTATAAAGTTCAAACTCAGTATGATCAGAAAAGCATGTGACTTTTTGCAGTACTGATACTTCCTCAAATGAGTATCTAGTTTTGATATTAGTTATAGTTATATACAACCCTGCACAAAGCAAATGGAAAAAAATGGTAGCATAGATATTTTTGGCTATTCTAAAGTCTAGATAAATGAAACTAATGTATAAAACTAATCTTTTATTCCAGTATTTCCCTGTCTTCATCTTTGCTTTGGGTAAAATAAGTTGCATATTATATAAACGTTTTGCAATGACACATTTGATTTTCCAGAAATGTGAAAAAAAAATGCAATATTTGACCCATTCTAGCAGTGTGAAGATTTGCTGGATTTTGTGTCGATGTACATTATTAACCGTAAATTTCACTGATCAGAACGGAGCGGATTTGAAAGGTTTTCTCTTCGCCGTCGTGTTTGTTTTTGCTTCAAATGTGTGCCAATAGTCAAGGATGTCCACTTTCATCATACTTTTCTACGACTAATTGAAACATACCACAGTCGTTTTTGTTCCTTTGTCACCGTAACAATCTTGTAAAAAATAAAGTGCAGAAAATGACAAAGGTAATTGACTTTGACCATGAGGAACAATGTGCTTTTTCATAACTGCGGAAATAACATGTATTTGTATGGGCCAGTATAGAAACAAGTCCATCCATTGTTGTCAGGATACAGACGTATAGTGTAGATACAAAAAAAATTATGTTTAAAGGAATTACACTACGCAAAATTGACTCTGGAGTTATGTTTTCTTTCATTCACACATTTGAGTAACCATTTAACGCTAAAAATGCTCCATTACACTTTGTGATGTCATGAAGTGGTAGTTTTCAAGCTATTTTTTTGTCTTTTGTTCGGCAGAGATCGACAATTTCCTATTCGAAATTCCAGAAGAACACTTTTTAAACGCTTTTATGGATTGTGGCATCTCTTACTAGACCTGAGTGATTCATTTTGTCCGCTGACGAAGTCCAGTAAGCTCAAACGAGTGGCTCAAGTCTATTAAGAGAAGGCATAATCAATAGAGAGAGTAAAGAGAGTATTTTATTTTATTTTATTGTATTTTTTTGAATTGACAGTCCCTTTACCATGCATCTCTCAACTATTTCTACTACTTTCCATCACTACCTGAAGGTCTTTAAAGCGCTCCATGTGACCCTTGATCACATTTCAGAACATGTTTGTATAGATCTGCGTTACTAACTTATGGTATTGCAGTTTTTTGCAAATTGTGTCTATTGAAATTGTGATTTTGGTTCAATTTTTATTCATCTTGCATCCTACATAGAATAAACATACATAACATTATAAATGACTTGCATAGACAAAAAAAATAGGCTTAGGTTAGTATTTCTACATAATAGACGGAAGGGAATGTGACATCACCCATAGTGTAGGGTCCAGTCAAATAAAGCTTATTGAGGCTTGCGGTTATGGGGCCAATTTGGAGATAAGTTAGAAAGACAAAATAGCGTAATAAAAACTCCAGTATCATATATATCGGGTTAATACAAACATTTTAAGACCAAAAAATGAGGCTGACAGTTGTAGACAGCAGTTAGGGCCTTTTATTCAATACAAAGTGAACTGAACCCAGTGGATGGAGCCGGAAGTGCACCAGTGCATCACTTCTTATTTGGAACGCGAGGGTTAGCCATGTCCATTTATAAATACAGTCTATATCTCTTGCGTAAAGCCGTCCAAGGCAAAGCTATAGTAATATTATATTCTACAAAAATGACAAAGCTCCTCTATTCTGAAGGACACAGCGGGTCTTGCAGGCTCAATAACACCAAGTAATACATAAATACAGCTATAACTAACAATTCTAATCAATGTGCATTTCTCTTCTTTTTTTTTTTTTCAAATAACATTTTTTGAGTCTTGTCTTGGATCTCGACTTCTAAAGATGTTTACAATATTCCTCAGAGGGCCGAGGCAAAGGCGTGTTTGTGAATGGCGTGCTGTGAGTTAGCGTTAGCATGATTGGGCCGGGCGTCCTTGAATGGCTGGGTGGAGGATGGAGGACGATTATTTGAGCCTCCACACACAGGTGAGGCGACACGGGGAGGAGGCTCCGGGGCAGTAACACCGGAGCTCTGGTGTAATGTGTTTGTATGGGTGACACGAGATATAAAGGTGTGATGGGGGTTAAGTCAAAGGGCGTGTTTCCCGTTAAGGGGTGTCGCCCTCGTCTTTAACATATCTAGAGTCTTCTTCAACTTCTGAATTATTTGGTAGGCGTTTACAGATCAAATTCTGCTCCCATGTTGTCACTTCTTTCTGGTCAAATTGAGTTAAAACAAAACCTGAGTAACAGAAATTCAGACAGAGCATGCCTACAGTTAGCATCACATCCAGAATATTGATGGCATCAGCAGCAAAGGCTTAATAAGCGGTTGCAAGAAGTGCATTTGTTCAGTTTTTGAATGCTAGCCTAAATGAAGTACAGTTAAATGAACATTTATCCTACATTATCTATTTATTAGTGCACAAAGTTGCATGAAATTTGAATTATTCAGTATAATTTGTATGATTCCAAAATCCTTTGAGGAGCTACTGAGCTACAGGTTGGAGACCTCTGGGTTAAAGCAACACTGTGTAACTTTACCTGGATTACAGTTGTTCCTCATTATAACATGGTTCACGCATTGCTGTTTCGCAGATTTTTTTTTTTGGTGCAATTTTGCATGTTTTTTTTTTTTTTTTTTCGTATTTTACAGCATATGAATGTGTATTGTGTTCTGCGTTCTGATTGGCTAAGGAACTGTAGGCCACTGTCAATCACCCTCCTCCAATTTACATAAATATTCGATAGCTAGAAGTTGGACTCTGCATACTTTGCCTATCTTGGGTTATTATTGGAACTTAACCAATATGTGATAAACTCTGTGATTTTATTTTTTTGCAATAAAACATCTATAATAACAATATAATCAATAAAATTAAGAAAATTATTAATTAATTTTTGTCTATCTTTCACTAAAAAGTTACATGCTGGGGTTTTAATGTGACAAACAAGCTTCTAAAATACTCCCCATTACAATAGCGCAACCAGAATATTCGCAACTACGAGAAAAACCTTGACATGGGTAATAATAACCTTTGAAACACTAGTACAGGTGGAGACAAAAGTGAAATTCGTGTCGACCTGCGCACGTTCCAGCCCTGATGCAGCTGTGTGGTAGTTTGGTAGTCTGTGTGCAATCATGGCCATGCTGTTTCCTCATTACAGGGGCTCGTCTATCAGGACTGATGGTAATGATGATGAGAATAATAATGATTACATGACAAAACACGCTCCCACATACTCTCCACAAGGCAGAGCGTGTGCTTCAGACAGGCAAAGGTGCAAAAACAGCTGGCCCGACGTAAGGATGTACTTGCCGTAATGTGTTCAACTGTTCAAATAATCGTTACACTATGACATTATTATTACACTACACTGTTTGGCAGTCTGGAAATACGTAAATAAGATTAAAGGGAAATTGTGAGACCTTTTTATTGGGGTTTTTTACCTTCTTGTTTCTATGGATATGTCATTACTCTGTCGGGAATGTTCCACAGTGCGACATTAGACAGCTCTGCTTTAATTTTATTACATTACAGCTGGTTTTACAGAGAAAAACAGGCATTCTGACTGAGCACAGATCTGACCTATAACTTGGCCTGGTTTGGTTTCCATGGTGATAGCAAGGATTAATGCCATACAGTGAAACATTCCAGACAAGGTAATAACATCTCCATGGAGACAACAGGTACTCAGGTGCACCTTTAACAGAGATGGGTGCTCAGACGTTCACTTGAGTAACTTTTAAAGAAATTGTACATTTCAGAGTACTTTTCTAGCTGCATACTTTTACTAGTAATATTTTTTATTGAAGTAGCAGTACTCTTACACTATAAAATAACATTTTGGTCTCCGTGAAGATAAAAGTTTTAATGCCATACTGTGAAACATTCCAGAGAAAGCAATAACATCTCAATTTTAGAAAAGCATTTGACGGAGACTGCACAAGAAAAGCTACACAATGCACCTTTTCCACCGTTTTTTTGTCAAATTGAAAGTAATAGCATTATGCAATTAGCAATTAGCAGTAATGATGAGCAAAACAAAAAGAATAAAAATTCATCAACTGTGGATGTGGTGGGAGCAGAAAAACATAGAAAACGAGGCTAGCTTGGGTTGTCATTCAAACTAACCAGGCTGCGCACTGGGATTACATGGTTTACATTGGGCAGATGCAAGGCGTTATTTACTAAACCAATGCTCCGGTTCTTAGCGGCTTTTTCGAGCTGTAGCTTTCTCGCAGTTTGCACAAAGTTTGTTGCAATGACAGACAAGAATCCACGACCAGTTCACACAAAAGAAAGTCCGTTTTTGAGGCTGGTGAAAGGAGAAGAGGAGGGGAGAAGAAGCGAAACCAAACGAGGGTAATTCCTTTCAGCGATGGCGTCACTGAAGCAGACGAGGGCCTTTTGAACAGGAAACTTCGACTTATCATTGGGAAACGTACTTTATTTCCAAGAGCTCGACAGACGTTTTTCAGGACACAAATGCGATATCCTGTATCTGAAAACGAAATCAACGTGAAGAAAAAGTCTGTTTGCTACTGCTTGTTATATTAGTAGCTAGTTGTATTTACAAGTCCTGTGATGGGGCGATGAGGAGCGAACTTCTTTTCTAGGATAAACTACTTCATTAAAACTGTAAATGTAAATCTAAAATAATCACCCAGATTTTGCACAGCTTATATTACTTTACTCTCACAACTTCATTATAACTTTGCATGTAGTTGCAGTTATGATCATAGTAAAAGAGTATAGTAGCGCAGCAGCTGTAAAGGTTTTTGGCATAAGGAGGGGGCTGGATAAGTTACTCTTACATGAGTAGCAGCTTTTCCAAATACATATTTAGTCTTACTAGGGTAATTTGTTGGACTACTTCTTTATACTTCTACTTAAGTACTGTTTTCAAGTTGCATTACTCTTAGTCGAATACACTTTTTGACCACTCTAATCTGCATGTTCACAACAAAAATAGTGAGCTGAAGTCAAAAAAACTAGCGTCAGACGATATAATAAGTAGAACTGTCACTAGCACCTCCGTCGTGATTGCAGTACCTTTTTAAAACCGAAAGAACACACACTACACACACAGCTCCTTTAAATCAATCGAGTACTACTATAACAATTGATTTACACCTCGAGGATTTATCTGGACTTCATTTCAGTGACATTGCAACTGGCCTTATTTTTTATTTGATTTTTCACTTTTCTGTTGACACTTGTTGGTGGCTCACAGGGTTGAAATTGTGTGTTTATTGACCCGTGAGAGGCTGGCGCTCAATAACTCACACCAGCGCTAGCAGGCTGGAGGGCAGATTAGATAGGGACATAACAAGGGACTTCTGCTGTAGTGGACATGTCTTAGCCCATGTCCCCTCTTGGGATCTGGACAAAGGGACCGAGGGGGCAGAGGTGGTCAATATAATGATGCGATAGCGGGGTTCTTGTGTCTCTTGAGGATATACAGGGGCACACGGGTAGATAAAGAGACGGGAGATGGACTAGAAGTGTACGGGGTAGGTGTTGACAAGCTGTAGTTGTAGTATCAGAGGATTTAGATACAAAGTCCGATAGGTGTTGCAGAGAGAGGACAGAGAGGGGGCAAGAAAAGTGGAAAGGGGTAGATATATGGAAGATAATCTGTTTCATCAGATTTTGAATACCGCTGAATTTCTCGCTTTGAATTTTTGTAACTCTCAAAAAAGATGTTAGTTGCTGAAATTGTATGTGCACATTTTCAAAGTGTTTCAAATTCAAAATCAAAATTTCACCTTCAGCACAAATATATTGAAGCCCTAAAACTCAATAGTCAAACTTCAGAGTGTAAAATTCGCAATAAAAAAAAATAAAAAATTGTAGGAATGATCCAAGATGCCAAGGCAGAAGCAATCGATCCAAAGTGATCCGATCTAATTTAGTAACAGACAGAAAATGGTGCACTGAAGCAATCTGATTGGTCAGAATTAGCCTAATCCAAACCTCAAGCCAAGCCTACATATGAAAACAGCCAATAGGAAACAGCCTCTGTCCTCCTCACTCACACAGGATCTATTGCTTCTGCCTTGGCATCTTGAAATTATCCAAATGATTCTAGTGAAGGTGTATGGAGTTTTAAAATACAGAGGAGATTAAATGTGTAGAATTTGTGCGTGATAAATGTGTGAATGAAACAAAATAAAAATTTCAACTTCAACACAAATATATTCAAGCGCTAAAACTCAACAGTCAAAATTCAGAGTGTAAAATTCGCAATTTAAAAAAAAATTGTAGGAATGATCCAAGATGCCAAGGCAGAAGCAATCTATCCAAACTGATCCAATCTAATTCAGTAACAAACAGAAAATTGTGCACTGAAGTGATCTGATTGGCCAGAATTAGCCTAATCCAAACCTCAAACCCCGCCCACAGATGAAAACAGCCAATAGGAAACAGCCTCTGTCCTCCTCACTCACACAAGATCCATTGCTTCTGCCTTGGCGTCTTGAAATTATCCAAATGATTCTAGTGAAGGTGAATGGAGTTTAAAAATACAGTGGAGATTAAATGTGTAGTATTTGTGTGTGATAAATGTGTGAATGAAACAAAATAAAAATTTCACCTTCAGCATACATATATTCAAGCGCTAAAACTCAACAGTCAAAATTCAGAGTTTAAAATTCGCAATTAAAAAAATAATAATTAAATTGTAGGAATGATCCAAGATGCCAAGGCAGAAGCAATCGATCCAAAGTGATCCAATCTAATTCAGTAACAAACAGAAAATGGTGCAGTGAAGCGATCTGATTGGCCAGAATTAGCCTCATCCAAACCTCAAACCCCGCCCACAGATGAAAACAGCCAATAGGAAACAGCCTCTGTCCTCCTCACTCACTCTGGATCGGTTGCTTCTGCCTTGGCATCTTGAAAATATCCAAGTGAAGGTGTATGGAGTTTAAAAATACAGTGGAGATTAAATGTGTAGAATTTGCGTGTGATAAATGTGTGAATGAAACAAAACACAACTCCAATTATGTTTTTGATGAGGTAACATTATAAATATATAGGCATCAGTTTTATGGTAACTAATGACCTGTTTGTGAACTTTATAAACCGTTGAATGTCACACATTGTTACACACTGGATATTACTTACGATACAGGTTAGCTTCTGCAGCACCTTTCAACTCTAAATATTAGATTTTTTTCAAAATTCTACATTTTTCAGGAATCAGAGGTCATTTTTTTTGCAATCAAAATATGTTACTGAATAAATGCTAGATATGAATATGATATGTACCGTATTTTTCGGGCTATAAAGTGCACCGGATTATAAGGTGCAGTATAAAATAATATGTCAGTTGTGTCATTGTCCACACATAAGGAGCATCGGATTATAAGGCACAATAAGTGAAACAAAACGCGTGTCGGATAAATCGAACTTTATTCAGGTCATTTACAATAACTCTCAGTTGTAGCTAACACAAAAATACAAGTTTAACAGTTGGTGATTTGGGCATCAAACATGTCCGGATCCAGCACGAGTTATAACCCGTGTGCACGAGTTATAACCCGTGCGCACGCCTTATAGTTCGAGCACGAGTTATAACCCGTGTGCACGAGTTATAACCCGTGCGCACGCCTTATAGTTCGTTCTCACGCTTATTATTTTTATA
>JACN01074857.1:0-11860 GCA_000787155.1 Scartelaos histophorus
CTGCTGCTAAAACACTGTAATGTGAATTAATCCACAGATATAAATAGAATCTAAGAAAATGCTCTTATTACTGTAGCCTAAGAACACTGGGCTTTCACTCAACCCAGCTGCAAACCACTCAGCGGGAAGACCACAATATGCCAAAGGTCACAGATGGAGAATGAAGACCAGGCAGATTAGCCACCATTACAGAGAAAAGACTTCTTCCATTATCTGCTAATTCTGTAAGCAAAGTGGCCAAATGCTGCATTGAATTTGCCGTTGAAGTTGAGTCAAAACAAATCAGTGGGAAAGAAAAAAAAGATTCAGTTTTCTTCCAAATCAAATCACACTCTTGAGACAAAACTTTTATTAAATTAGCTTCATGAGCAATTTCCCCTTGTGGATCAAAATAATTTATCAAAGGCAAATATGAGACAAATACAGTTTAGATCTCGTTATGTAATAGAGATTTTCAGTAATTAAATGCACCTTTTTTATATACAGTCCAGGAAAAAGCACTAAGCCTGTTTGCCCTCTGACCACAGGGTTAGTGGTTTTCATCCCACACAGCTCAATACACTACTTAGTGCTGTCCCTGGGGTGGGATACGTTGCCTGCTCACTCACTACTGCGATCAATATATTTTCTACTTATATTATTTATATATTCTATTAATTACCGTCAGAAACTCTAAAGCTACAGTGAGCATGTGCAGTATTCTCTTGTGGATGACCTGGGTCTAATTTGTGCTGGTAAATTAAACCTGAAATAGCACAGTAACAGCGCTATCACACTCCTATTTATTTTTACACTTGCTGGTTCAGATTTGTCTGGTATAAAGAATAAAGAAAGTACAATTTTTAAAACATAAAATAAAAATAATGTACTGCTAGAATTGTGTTTTTCAGCATCAGTTTCCCCCTTTGTTGTGTCAAGAATATTTCAGGAGACCACCCAAAATTGACTGTGCACATCACATAATAGTCTATTCTATTTCTCTGTGATTTGTCAATAGAGTTTTGATATTGTCTTCACAAAAAAGTACAGCCAAACATGCAAACAAAACCTGAATAGGTAAATTGTTCCTATGTATGTATCACCAGGTGAGCAGCGAGGATTATCTCCTCAAAATAGCATCTGAGTTTAATTCTCAGGTCGGGCCTTTTGTGAGTCCTTTTATTTACCGTCTATAGTTTTCTATAATCACTTAATTAAATAAAAAGACACAATCAAATACACATAATTAAATAAACTTGTTGAGGGAAGGAAGCCATTTGTCAGGAATGAGGACTTGAACTCCAGGCCGACACAGGCAAGGCAAGAAAAGAAAATCTAAATCTAAAATCTAAAATAATATTCAGATTTAGGAAAGACCAAACACAAGGCGATTCATTTGGACTTTTTGTGAGTTACCTTTATGAGAGATGCACAAGCTTTGGTGGTGACAAGAAGCAGCAATTAGTAAAATATTATGGCAAAAGGAAAATAAATTTGTCAACTGGACAAAAGTTATTTGGTCGAATACGTTTCGCAGCTGCTTCTTCAGTTCTGGTCAGAATGCTGGAAAAACACAGTCTTATATCTGCCTGCAGGGAGGGGCTAATTACAAATACAAATTTTCACACAGTAAAATATCATGTTACACCTTCATATCCTTCACAATCTTAAAATCCATTTAAAATTTTCAGTCCTCAGAAAAAGGCTTGATATAAGATGCAAAATTCAATACAACAGTGATGAGAAAAACACTCTTTTTAGACAATAGCCTGTGATTTTGAACTCAAAATAATTGCAGTGGTATTGCAAAATAATACATGTGGTTTTAATAGAACAAAGCCTTTCCAAAACTTTGCAGAAAAAGATCTAACCATATCTTGCTATTATGTGATTTTATTTTCACTGTCAATATTTTAAATCTACTTTTGAGTCAAAAAGTTTTGATTAGTATGAGAAAAAAATTTGCAATGTCTGCATTTTTTTTAGCAAATTGTTACACAGTGTAACTCAAGTATTAGAAATAAATACTACAGAAAAACAGCAACGCTCAAAAGGAGAAGGCACAAGCAGAAGTTTATTTGAGCCTGTCCAGTGTCACATGTAACACTGGTGAAAAACAGCTGAGAGTCACATTCAATACCCAAAGAAAAAGAACAAACAGATAAATTCATAGACAAAAACACTATTCCCTTTGTAAATTCAATTCTCTACTGATACATCTTTTATAGTGAAATATTTATACACTATATTTTGTGCGTACAGTGTTTAAAAATTTCAGACTTCCGTGACTATTTAGCACTGTTACTCAGACACCCATAAATTGATCTGGCCCTTCCCACCCTCTTAGCGCTGACAGCGAATCACTTAACAATTAGACAAGTAACTCAGGCTATGGCCCACTCATCCAGAGCATCCACATTCTTCTGTCACGATTATGACTAACAAGACACACACACACTGCATCTCACTAAGTGTTTGAGAGACAGTTACAACACAATCACTTCTAACCTCACCTACTGCAACACACAAGGACATTTTGAAGTGAAAATAATAGATAAAAGTCGAATTATGCAGAAACAATTTAACTTATTTGAGAAAAACATCACAATGAGGCAGTAAAAATATGAAAAATCACTTCCATTCAAACATGCAGGTTTATAAAGCGCAGAGTCCTTCCTCAAATCCTTCAGGTATGTTTGATGTTTCTTCCTACACTATCTGAACATTATGTCCCTCTAATCCTCTGAGAGACAAAAGGTACAAGACAAAAGCTCTTCCTTGATGACAACAAGATCCGGTTTCTAACAAAGAATCAGTGTCACTTGCTCAAATCCATGATGACGTAATATTATGTCTGTGATTCTGTCTCCATTGACTAACTATTTAAAGAGTTTATGACAAGATGGACGACTTATTTCACTCAAACGTACTTCACATAATTATACTGAAGACTGAACCTGTCACTTCGCTGCGGCTATTATGCAAATCTGTCAACTTTTCAGAGCTTTTAAGCATGTTACAAATGTTGTACCTTCTCATTTTACCCACTTAACATTGTACTTAAAGTGATTCACATGTGTTTAACTAATCTTTGTTCTCCTGTAGCCAAGAAGTAATTTCTCTGATCTGTTCCACCGGTACACACCCTCTGCTCTCTACTCGCTTTGTTCTCTTATTGAATTTTCTTTAAAAAAAATACTACAAATGCACAAATGAAAAAAAAGCTGCTCTAGCATGGCCTCCAGCTATCCACTGTAGACAGCACGCGCCACTTTCCTTTATTGAATGATGCAAAACCGACTCCACTGAGCTTTTAGCCGTGTTTTTACCTTCTCAAAATCAAAACTGGAATTGCGTTTTGAGGCAGTTTTGATTCATTCACACGTCTGAGTAACGCTTCTTCCTCGATTCCTTGATCTCGAGGGCTCAAAATGCTCCTTGTGACGTCATTACACGGTCGTTTTAAAGTTGACATCTATTTTTAGCCTCCACTGAACTTAAACTGCTCTAAAATAAAACTGAATAACCTGAAGCTGCTGCCTTCTTTCTGCAACTTATCCAAATGATTCTAAGTGGATTGAAAGTGAATGGAGTTTAAAACACAGTTGAACACATTCTGTATTTCAATTCAATTCAATTCAATTTATTTTTGTATAGCCCAAAATCATAACAGTTATCTCGGCGGGATTCACAAAATTGTTAAATTAGCAAACAAAAATGTCAGAGAATGAGCAGAACAAGAAAAAAGAAAAAATTATAAATAATAATTATAATTCGTAATGAATTAATAATTCAAGAATACAGAATGTCCAACAACAAGCAGCAAATGGATAATTGTCCCAGCATCTCCTGTCTTTAGACCCTCCTTCTTCGGCAAAAAAAACCCAGTGGGAAAAAAACGAGAAACCTCGAGGAGAACCACAGTGAAGGAGAGAGATTCTGAGAGATTATTTCTGTATTACATCACAAGTTGGAGGTTGGAGTGTTTGCAGTAGCAGAAGCAGCGTAAATATGAAGTATAAGAGAAGAAGCAGCCTAAATATGAAGGACTGTTAAACATGAGTAAATGAAAAAGTGAAAAAAATGCATAGCACACATATTTTTTTTAAATTAACTACAGTATCGCAACATGTGTGAATGAAACAAAACACAACTCCAGGTATGTTTTGTTTCATTCACACATGCAGAGACACACACAGTGTAATATGAGCCAGTATTCAGTTCTGCTCTGTAAAGTGTCCAAAATCCGGGTGTCACAGATTAGCTGACTGTTAAGCAGACAAAAGCACAATATGTCTTCTTTAATACCAGCCGGGTCCTGAGGCAGCGACGGATGACCTTCGCTGTCAAATGAAAAGTGCTTTTTGCCCTGCTTTTAGGCTATATGCTTCAATAGAGATACTCGCTAATCCTCAAGGTGAAATGAGGCTTGCAGTGTCATATTACTGGGGGGATCAAGCTGAATTATGGTTAGGTTCATTGCCCGTCTCTCCCTCACTGTCTTTATCCCCCTCGCAGCTTTAAGAAGAGCTAAAATCTTTATTAAAACCATTATTTTCTGGTCAATGTTATAATGTTTCCTCCTCAGAAACTGACCTAGAGTTGTATTTTACTTGATTCACGCATGTTTTACGCACAAATCCTGCATATTTAAGGTGATTTCTTAACTATTCATGTGGTAATACAGGAAGTGTGTGTGTTTTAAAGGTCCACACACCTTCACTAGAATCATTTAGATCATTTCAGCCCCGCAATACTGAACAAAAGGTGAAATTTAGCTGTTAACCGTCGCTTCATGACATCATAAGGATTAACAGAGCATTTTGAGCTAATAATAAAGGATGTGAGTGAAAAAAATGCAAGTCTCACCTTTAATTTACCAAGAAAACGCGATTGCCTTGGTCGTTTTATCCTAAAAATATTCCTAAATGTGTTTACAGAGCAGTGCCGGGCCATTGTTTACCTTCACACAGTGCAGCGGCGCCCTAAATAGACACACATCATTGCCTTTTAGATGTTGCCAAGAGGTTGAGAGTTTGTTCGCTGTTGTACCTGCACCGGCGAAGAATGTACGAAAGCTCGAAGAGACACGACGCGCAATATTTAGAGCTGTTTTTTTACGCGTGAATTAATCTCTGCTCGTAAATCACAACATAACATCGCCCGAATTTAAAGAGGGAGCTGCGGAGATCAGAGGAGTAGACGCTGTAAATTACAAGCGCTTAGTTGAAACGCGAGGAGATCATTATTAATACCAGCGTTAATTATTTGAGTTTGCAGTTCAATGCATGGATAAAAGTATCAGCTTAAACAACAGTAGAGATTGGATACACTCAATGCTTGCAAAAAAGTAGTACATGCAGTATATATATGAGTTTAGTATAAAACCACATAGAAATATTAACCGCTATTAGTATTAAAAGTATTTAAATAAGTATAGAGTATCGTAACTACAAGTTTGAAATTGTAGTAACAGTTTAACAAGTGTAATTTACCTTCTCAATGTATTTGGAATCATTTGTGTATATTTGAGCAATCTCTAATCACTTATTTTCAAGACGCCATATTGCTGATTAGTCCCAGGTTTCAACGGCAACAACATATCGACACCTTTTTTTTGCCTAAAGAAAACTTCCTAAAATGATTATTTTAGGAAGGTGACGATATGGCCAGTGATCTACACTTACTTTAATTTTATTTTCTTAATCGGTGATACATTTTCTAATGTGGAAGTAGTAGATTAATCTGTCCTTGTCCTGTTAGATTAGTAGTTTCCTTCTGCCAATAGCTTTGGTCTACAGATTTACAATCTTATTGGCAGTGGATTCGTCCTGACCATCTATGCCTATCCGTCCATGGGAGTGGATCTCTCCTTCACTGTGGTTCTCCTCGAGGTTTCTCGGTTTTTTCCCATTGGTTTTTTTTTTTGAGTTTTTCCTTGCCAAAGAAGGAGGGTCTAAGGACAGGAGATGCTGGGACAATTATCCATTTGCCTGCTTGTTGTTGGACATTCTGTATTTTTGAATTATTAATTATTATTATTATTATTTTTTTTTGTCTTATTCTGCTTCATTCTCTGACATCTTTGTTTGCTAATTTAACAATTTTGTGAAGCCCGCCGGGATAACTGTTGTTATGATTTTGGGCTATACAAAAATAAATTGAATTGAATTGGAGTTGTTTTGTGAAGTTATTTCATAAGATTATTGCAATTTTAAAGTGCAAATTATAACATACGGATGCACGACTGTCGAAGATTATGAAGTATATATTACAGGTGCTGTCATAAAAATAGCTTCATCTTTAATCTGCCGTGTAATTCATAAAAGACTTGCAGATTCATATCTGGGTTTAAAATCCAAGCATGGACCACACGGGGGTCACACTATCTGATTGTTCAATGTGAATGTGATTAAAGGCGATAAGATCTGACAGTCGTTTATCTTGATTAGAGCCCGTTATGACACCGCACAGAAGGGGGTCCAAAGTTTACCAGACTGCAACCAAAAAAGGCCTCCGTCATTTTCACAGCTCTGCCAATGGCTTTTTGTGCTTCATTTAGCGATTTGAACCAATTCTTCATATTAATACGCACCATTCTCCACAGTAATTCATTTTTCATTTCAGTATTTTTCCTAACGACGCATTATCCTGCTCAGTCCGAAACTCATTTTTACACTTTTATGTGCCTTCTTAATTTGTATGCTCTCATGTTAATTTTCTGTATAAACAATTACGTAAACAGGATTGGCCCAGGGGGGTAGCCGAGCAGCTTGGCGTTGGAAGAAATAAACATCAAATCGTTTTTTTTCTCTCCGTTTAGTTTAAAATGGAGCTGGAGGACAGGTCAGGATTCTGCGTTGGAATTTGCTGTTTTACTGATCTGACCTGGTTTACGGTTTGTATCTCGGTTCGAACACACACGAAACAAAAACCGACACAAAGTTCAACATCTTCTCTGTCAGTATAAATGAATAGCTTGATGTGAAATGATCTTTTGCACAATAGCTTCAAAATATAAGTGATTTTTGCTGCCTTAAAAATGAGAAAATCAGAACTATTTCATTTTAAACAGTTTGCAGTGGTCCAAAGTTATTCCTCACTTACCTTCTGCATTCAGAGCATCCTAGTTATTCAGAGCTCTTCACAATTTTCAGTTTTGCAGTCATGATGCTAACATATGGAAGATAATTTGTTCCATCAGATTTTGAATTTTAAACACCACTGAATTTCTTACTTTGAATTTTTTAAATCTGAAAAAAAGATGAGAGAGAATTATTTTTATTCAGAATTTTAGTTGCTGGAATTTTAAGTGTACTTTTTGAATATGTTTCAAATTCAAAATGTCAGATATTCACTGCGTATTTCCAAGCTCTGAAATTCAAAAGTTAAAATTCAAAGTGTAAAATTTGCAATGAAAAATTTCGCAGCAAAGATCCAAGATGTCAAGACAGAAAACACAAAGAAAGAGGAGGATAGGGGCTGTTTCCTATTGGCTGTTCTCATCTGGGGGCGGGGTTTGAGGTTTGGATGAGGCTAATTCTGACCAATCAGATCGCTTCACTGCTCCACTTCCTGTTTGTTACTAAATTAGATCGTTTCACTTTGGATCGATTGCTTCTGCCTTGGCATCTTGGATCATTACTGCGAATTTTTTTACTGCGAATTTTACACTCTGAATTTTGACTGCTGAATTTGAGGACTTGAAAATATCTATGCTGAAGGTGAAATTTTAATTCTCAATTTGAAACACGTCAAATTTCAGCAATTAAAATTCAGCATAAAAATAATTCAAACGTGTTTTTTCAGAGTTACAAAAATTCAAAGTGAGAAATTCAACGGTGTTTAAAATTTAAAATCTGATGACACAAATTATCTTCCGTACTAACAACAACTGGCATGCCAACAGTGCACTTTCTGATACCCAAAAAGTCAAATGCTAAGTTGTTAGATACACACAATACACAGCTGACTTATTTTGCTGCTTATTCAATATATTTGAGAACATTTGGCTCAAACACGAGGGAGCTGGTACAGGGACATGAATTACAAAGAGTAAAGTTTAACATGGATCAAAACCTTAGATATTTCTTTCAAGAACAGTGAACTTGCCATAGAGTTATATAGACCCCTGCCCTCTATCTGAAATTATGACATTATTAAAGTGTAGAACATGAGCAGTAGCTATAGTTTATGAGTTCCCAGAGCCAGACTTACTCGTGGTGTTGTATCTGACGCCGTAAAACATCTCCGGACAGGGACGTGCCACCATCTGTCCCGCGCTGCTCCTGGGCCAGCAGGTGCCTATGCCGTCGATGTAGATCTCACAGTAAGGTCCAGCGCCTATGGGGAAACACGCATTACTGGGATGACTGTGGACGACTTACAGAACCTTTAAAATCCTGCGTCAGAATGTTCAAAATTCTGCAATGGAGGCTACGTGAAGAAGACGTAATATATTTTCAATGATTAAAGATGCACGATGTAACTTGCGGAACCGTCATTTGCTTGTTTCTGCATGACATTAAACAGCTCTACTTTACATTTACTCAATTGCAGGCGGTTTTATGGCTCAAAAATACCTAGAAAAACAGACTTTCTGACTGTGAGCAAGGTCGCCTCTCCACAGATCTGACCTGTAACTTGATCCCCATGAATATAGAAAGCCACACTGTGAAACATTCCAGACATAACAATAACATCTGCATGAAGAAAAGCATTTGACAGACAGAAAAGCTGCAACTTTAACTGATGAATAGATCTAAATGCTAATGGTTTTACAACATTATAATGAAAAATAAACAACCATTTTCAATTTCTAAGGTACATGTCATTGTTAATTTGCTTCTCCGTTGAGAAGAATGGAAAAAATCTGTAGTGGGCTCAGCTTTTCTGTAAGGATTTGTTCAGTAACGTCTAAAAAAATGTGTTTAAAATGCATAGAGTCCATCATCCGTGAATGGTATAAGGAGGATCCACTAACAATGGTCAATATTGTTGAAGAAATTCACATTATTCACATTACATATATTATAAAGTTGCAAAATGTGAGGATTACTGTGGAGTGTTTATTTGAATGACAACTGACCATTTGTTCTGTATACTTGTTTGATTTGTTATACTCTGCTGTGTGATGTGTTTCAATAAAAAACCCTAGTGAACAACGTAAAACTGTAATTGTAATGTTTTAAATGTTTTTAAACCAAGCTCTGATCTCACTTATGTGTATCTGAGTCTTTTTCATTTGCCAAAGTTCCCTTGATTTTTCAAATTTTGTGATATTCTAATGATAATCCCGCCATTCCCACTGAAATCACATTATGTCCCACTTCTTTTGTGCTTCCAGTTGCCCCCATTTTGGAACTATTTTTGCTGTTTTACCTGTTTTTAGAGGATCTACTGGACAAATGCCTCTAACGTCACGCCATTGTTGCTCATAAATAGCGTCCTGAATGAATTGTGTTTGTTTTGTACACAGTTTTAATGAAGAGCTCCCGTGAAAACTGCTAATGTGGCAAAGCATCAAATCTATTTCTAGCTTTGTTTGTTATTGGCTTTGAAGTTGGACCTAATCACGGTTCACATCAGATTTACATCCCTCCGAGGGGCATTCGGTAAAGAGCGTAATGGCCGTTCTGTATACTTGTTTGATTTGTTATACTCTGCTGTGTGATGTGTTTCAATAAAAAACCCTAGTGAACAACGTAAAACTGTAATTGTAATGTTTTAAATGTTTTTAAACCAAGCTCTGATCTCACTTATGTGTATCTGAGTCTTTTTCATTTGCCAAAGTTCCCTTGATTTTTCAAATTTTGTGATATTCTAATGATAATCCCGCCATTCCCACTGAAATCACATTATGTCCCACTTCTTTTGTGCTTCCAGTTGCCCCCATTTTGGAACTATTTTTGCTGTTTTACCTGTTTTTAGAGGATCTACTGGACAAATGCCTCTAACGTCACGCCATTGTTGCTCATAAATAGCGTCCTGAATGAATTGTGTTTGTTTTGTACACAGTTTTAATGAAGAGCTCCCGTGAAAACTGCTAATGTGGCAAAGCATCAAATCTATTTCTAGCTTTGTTTGTTATTGGCTTTGAAGTTGGACCTAATCACGGTTCACATCAGATTTACATCCCTCCGAGGGGCATTCGGTAAAGAGCGTAATGGCCGAGATCCAAATCGAAACATTCCACACATGCATTAAGGTGGACGGCATTCAGCTATTTCAATTAAGAAACGCATGAGTAGGTTTTAAATAAATTCCAGAGAGTTTTCTTCAAATTAAACTATTGGGCTAAATCAAGAGTACCCGAGCTAATAGTAGAAGGAGTACCATTATGGTAGTAGTAGCAGTAGTGGTCGTACCTGCACAATAAATCACTGTGGTTTTATTAGTACTATTACCGATCCCTGACCGATACAGACCTTAGAGGCTTCAGGCCAATATTTATATTAATGGGTTTGGAAATGTCACTAACTGAGAAACTGGCTCCTAATGATAAATGCGTTCATTGAAAAGAAGTATTTCAAGTCCAGATGAAATTTTGATCATAACAGCCACAGTTTGACCGAGCGTCTATTTTGGCTCAGCCTTAAAGTCACTTCTGTTTGTTTTTTTGTGAATGAATGATGATTGTTTCAAAAGCCTCTTTGTCTGCACGGCACTGGACACTGTTTTGAGTAGGCTGAGCCAGGATAGTGCACTCCCACTATGGAAATACTATTTTGTAATAATAGTATTTACACTGGGTAGGTTTTGTACTTGTCTATGCTTTTTTTCTTCTGATAGCCATGTTAAAGGTGCACTGTGCAACTTTTCTGGTAGAGTCTAGCACCTGCCTGTCTCCATGGAGATGTTATAGCGTTGACTGGAATGTTCCATGGTATGACTTAAAACAGACCCATCCAGCATTTATTCATTACGAGTGTTGCTGTTGTCAATAATCCCTTCTGTGCATAGGGGCGACTCCACACACATCTGAATTGTAATATAGTGTATTACTGTAACCTGCTTGTCTCTCTTGAGATAGTTTTAATCTATAATGTGGAATATTCTAGACAAAGCAATGACATTTCCATGGAGACAAACAGTGACAGACCCTCCACTAGGAAAGTTATGAATTAATGAAGATGTTAAATGTTGAAGATGCTAAAAAAGATGGTATAGCTAATGCTAATGCTAATGCTATAGCTAATTAGCTAATGCATCTCACTGGAAATTTTGACTGACTTTGACATTTGACCCACATCTGTATAATAAATAGTAGAATTGTCTTGTAACTCACCTGTCCCCGAGCTCGACACATTGGGCAGGGTAATGTTCCAGTTGGTGACCAGGGTTTGTGCTGTGGGAGGAGAGATTTCATCAATTATAACACATCTTTCTGAGGCTACAAAAATCTCATTAGATTCATCTTAAGAGCCACAACAACAGCGCATTAAAGGGCAACAGTAAACATTGGTGACAGACCTTTCCCCGAGCAATAACACGACCATAGCAGCAAATATGTGCCCAGACGTGCCCTGGGGTCGCCCTATTACAGGGGCACTAATCATTCAGGAAGAACTCAACCAGCCCAAGGCCAACAGGAATTATAACTAGATCCTGCATAGAAAAAAACTACATATTTTTACATACAAGTGGGGCAGTAGCCATGTTTCCAGGCACACCAACAATCCAATCATTATCTGATTACTGGAGCTATCAGATGATTGAAATGTCAGTTACAGTTACAACAAGTCTGCTCATACCTGTGCAGGTTTTGACAAGTTTTCATAAAATAAATAAATATATGCCATCCCGCACACTATCTCTTACACACAAAAATATCCATGTAATAATTTCTTTAGTTATAAATTAAATAGCAATAATAATATAT
>KN506563.1:0-16515 GCA_000787155.1 Scartelaos histophorus
TTATTATTATTGTTGTTGTTATTATTACAAAGTCTAATTTTGTTATAGGAGACAATTTTAGACGATGACAGACCACCATAGTCTGTATTAATGGGAAACATTGAAGCGTATAACAATACAGACTTCATAGTGCGACACTATCACATTTTAGAATCTAAAAATAATGAATTTGTGTGAGACTGGACCAACCTAAAAATCACCCCTTTTCTGCAGGATGACCCTTGTTTCCTGCTGCACTTTAGTAAGGTGCGGACAGTGACGGCCATCAGCTGCTCGGCCAAATATGCAATCGTCCGGGCTCTGGTTGCTCTGAGTGACCAGTACTGTCAGAGGACGCTGAACCTGAGGAACTTTGACTGGGTATATATCAAACCCACGTCTTTTTACTCAAACAGAGGAGACTGTGTGGTGCTTTCACAGATATGCTTCTATGCATTTAATTTGGTTTGCCTGTCTATGTGTCCCGTGCCCCTGGATGCGTAGGTGGATTAATTCACATAAAGAAGTCCATGTTTAATGTAGTAATACTGTGGATTATTTTACATCACTGTATAAATCCATTTTTGTCTATTGTGGTGTCAATTTATCATTACTAGTAAAATTGTGTGGTGTGTGGCCATCATATAAAATGTATTTTTGCTGTTGTTTTGATCCTTTTATTAAAGAAAGGTCTATGTAAAACCTTGTGTATAACTGGGCCAACTGTCATTTGCATATATTGTGAAGGATAACGAAGTGCAATATAGCTTACTATTATAAGTTATTAAAATGTGAATTTGTCGATAAGTGTAAAGTTCTGAAATTTGTCCTACTACGTATGTGTGCGTTTTCTTTGCTTTTTTTTACACCATCTGAAAGCCCACAACATGATGTAATCTGGTGATAATCCATCTTCAGATAAACTTGAAACTTGTGTTTATGTTGGCCTTTTTAGTTTTAACACTGTGTCTCTCCTCACTGCACATGCACCAGCAGGGGGTCCTACTGTCCTCAATATGAATTTCTTGTTATTTTTCATAGTACAACATTTCTAGTTATAACAAGAGAAATGGTGATGCTGAAGTGTATTAGGTTTTATAATCTATGTAGGCATATATAGTGCATATTATTGGATTTGATTCTTCAATGTGGGGTGCAGTATGTAACTTTTGTGATAAAGGGTTTGCCACCAACTTGAAATGTCCTATAGTATGCATTAGGGGTGTATGTGTATTCATACCGAACCATTTCGGTGTGGGACGTTTGGTTTGGTTTGGTACAGGCCTGGGTAGAGTGAGTTCATGCAATTTATGTGTATATACATCCTGCCAGAACATGTGCAACTACATGGAGGCTCGGTTTTCCAATGTGATATACACACAGAACAGACTCACTATGAGCAACACCTCCCTTTGCCACAGAAAGAACACAGATAATCCACTGTGTCCTTTAGTCCCGCAGAAGCAGCATCAGCGCAAAAGGAGCAAGTTTTTTTTTCCCCATTTTTTATCATTTATGCAAATTAGCCATGCGGTTTTAAGTTTAATTTCTGTAACACATAAACTAATGTGCGCAAAGCTGCATTAAACAGATTATAATATAAAAAGGGCCGATGTGGCTCGTATGTGGGTTATATGCTGTAAAACTGAGTTTATTTAAGCAAAAGATTTTAATTAATAATCTGATGCAGTGTAAAACCTGTTTTTACAGTGTAAAAAAAGTTCTTATGTTCTTATGAAGTATGAATGGGCCTTGCTGGCTTTACTTTTTGTAGTAGCTTCGTTTACAAGGAATTTAGTTTTTATAATATTTCATACATTTGTTGCTTATTTGAGAACATTTTATTTAACTTATTAGTATTACAAAGGAGCACTTTACATTTATTTTATTTTCCCATTTGTATAATGTTAAAACAAATTGTTGTCTTAATAAACACATAAATAAACAACAAGCAAATGGTTTTGCATTATGTTCCCAAACTGTACAGAAAATAAACCAAACTGTGATCTCAAAACCGAAGTATGTACCGAACCGAGATTTTTGTGTACCTACACCCCTAGTATGCATTAAACTATTTGGCATAGACTTAGACAGACTTCACTGATGCACAGGATACATTTACTTGGACACACTACAGTAGCTCACACATCACATTATATTATAATGTATAATTATATAATTATGTATAATTATATTATATCACATTTACTCAATAAAATTGAGTAAAAGCATTAAGCGGTTTGGTAGTGTCAGATGCTCGTCTTCATTGAGATAGGAAGGTTTAATGCCAAAGTGTGGAACATTTACAATAATAATAGCAGGTGATGAACCCTCCACCAGTAGTCACATAAAGTAAATTTGCGGCTTTGTGGTGAATGTTTGGTTACTTGAGCATCTTACCTGACGCCTTTTTGTCGATGATCAGGATTTTGAAAACCTAAGTTAAGTCTATTAAGAGTCGAGATTGCCAAATTTGGACCTCAATAAACTTACACGTTCAACTTAATTCAGTCTCTGTAATGATTCTATCGTAGTTCGTTTGCCTGGCGGTGGCGCCAAAGCACGCACTAAAGCCCCCAAAGCCCCTAAAGCCCTGTCGCACGTAAATATAGAACGGTAGATGTCGCATTGACTACCGCTCTCAATGTAATGAATGCGTCATTAAAGCCGCCATCTTGGTACGGGCAAACGCTGCTTAAATGAATGAACATTAGTCTGGGACAAGGCGACAGGTACCATTATGTGGTTGGTTTAGACCTGGTTCAGACCTGGTTCAGTCCTGTTTTAGTCCTGGTTCAGTCCTTGCAATGTCCTGGGTTCAAAACACAACATTTAGTTTCACGGGCCTACAAAATTAAATCTTACCTATAAAATGTTATGCCTTGCTCTTTCATCCCGTATCTTCGCTCGCTGATACGGTGAAAAACTTTAGTTTAACTCAGGGGTGTCAAACTCATTTGGTCCGGGGCCATAGCCAACTTACTTCAATCCCAAAGGGGCCGGATCAGAAAACTTGTGGCATATATTCCTCAAAAATAGCAATAAGTCAAAATATTTGTAGAGATAAATGCAAATCTATTTAATAGATTTTGGCTAATCAGTTAATTAAATTATAACTTTTTATGATTTTAGAGCTGTTCATGTGAACTTACATGAACAGCTGACAGTGAGTTCCACGGTTCCCCGTCAAGTCCACGGTGCGTCCGGACAGTCCGCGGTGCCCGTACATACAGCCGTGCCTCGCGCCTTTACAGTCCACGGTGCCTCGCGCCCGTACGGACGGCCGTGCCTTGAGCCTGTACCGTCTGCGGTGCTTCGCCCTGCACAGTTCGCGGTGCTGATGCTTCAGTGATGTGTCTGGAGTATTTTGACCTGGGGCTGCGTTGTATTATCAATTATTGGTTCCGCCACTCTTTATTTAGGCTATATTACTGAACCGTCTACATCAGCTTTTCGTTTCACATTTTGGGATCATTATTTATTTCTCAATTCCACTCCTTAGCATTAATGCGGAAACACTACTAGCAGGTATCATAATCGAATATATAATAATAATCGAATCATAATAATGTAGTTTTTGGTCAAAGCACGCTTTATTTTTAGACACTCCTTTTAGAGACCTTTTAAGCTCTCGCGGTCTACATAAAATGACGTGGCGGGCCACATTTGGCCCGCGGGCCTTGAGTTTGACACATATGGTTTAATGGGCATCTTCGCTCGTTGATACTGTGAAAAACTCGACCTCAGACCACGGAAACCCTGTACCAAGATGGCGGCGGTATTAACGCATCCCAACAGGGTGAACGCGAGATCTAGTTCTATTGCTGTGGTAATAGGTGTCTTGCACGTGCCTATTGAAAAATAGGCACAGTTTACTTGTTACCGATAATAAAGTATAACTGAATACGTAGTTAAGTAAGTACGTAAGTACGTCTCTGGATTTAATAATTGAAATCAATAAGTAAATAAATAAAATGAATAATTCTTTCCGGCATGAGGAGGACGCACGCGTAAAGCATTTTAGGACCCCACGCATGCCGCCAAAAATTTAAGTTGCCTACGGTTTTCCTGTTGTCTGTTGTAAACATTACAGTCTTCATTTTCTGGAGTGGTGAATTTACAGTTTTTCGTTAGCATATTCCTCGGGGTTTGTGGAGGAAAGACGATACAAAGATGCACATCAAGTCTATAATCATCGAGGGATTCAAGTCCTATGCGCAGAGAACGGAGATCAATGGTTTCGATCCACTTTTTAACGCGATCACTGGACTGAACGGCAGCGGCAAGTCCAATATTCTTGACTCCATATGTTTTCTGCTGGGCATTTCTAATCTTTCCCATGTAAGTTTGGCATTTATGGCTAAGTTTAGCAACAGCAAAAAGCGCCTGGCTTGAAGCATGTTTGTTTTTAGGTACGAGCCTCCAACCTTCAGGATCTGGTGTACAAAAATGGTCAGGCTGGCATCACCAAAGCCACTGTCTCCATTACTTTTGACAACTCCAATAAAAGCCAGAGTCCCCTTGGCTTTGAGACTCATGACGAGATCACCATCACTAGACAGGTAGGGATATACTTATTGTAGTAATGATATTATGCCATTAATGTGTGTTCACGTTACGGATATATCGAAGGTGGTTATTGGTGGAAGAAATAAATACCTGATTAATGGAGTGAACGCAAACAACACCAGAGTCCAGGACCTGTTCTGCTCCGTTGGACTCAATGTCAACAATCCCCATTTCCTCATCATGCAGGTCAGTACTATAGCCTACTGGTTTTATACTTTATTTATACTTTTATGTACATTTTATTGTAACTGTGATTTTCTATTGAGAATGCTGTGCTTCTTGTTTTAGGGAAGAATCACAAAGGTTTTGAATATGAAGCCTCCAGAGGTAAATTAAGTCATCTAAAAGTTGTAATATTGCATAACATCTTCAAAACCTAAATACCTAATTTCTATATTTTCATATTCTGGTGTTTTAGATTCTAGCTATGATTGAAGAGGCTGCAGGTACAAGAATGTATGAGTGCAAAAAGATCAGTGCTCAGAAAACAATAGAAAAGAAAGAAGCCAAATTAAAGGAAATTCAGACTGTAAGTAAACCTTTGTTAGTTTCTACTCTGTCCACTGTAATCAATACATTTAACACTATGTCTTATACTTACAGATTTTAGATGAGGAAATTACTCCAACCATGCAGAAACTGCAGGAGGTGTGTTTACTAATAAAAACGAATTATTTAACCAAAGGTAATAAATTAATATTTCATTGATGCATATTAACATCTTCACTCTAAAGGAAAGGTCATCCTACCTGGAATATCAGAAGCTAATGCGTGAGATTCAGCACCTGACTCGTCTGTATGTCGCCTGGCTGTTTGTTTGTGCTGAGGAGACCAAAACTAAATCAGCAGAAAATCTCAGGGTGATGCAAGAAAACATTGCCAAGATGCAAGCTTCCATGGCTGAGAATGAGGCCAAGGTGAAGGAGCTGACGGCTCAAATTCTTGAACTGCAGAAGAAAAAAGATCAGGTAAAAAAAAATCAGTTTTGGGGTAGTTTTCAAAATATTTTAAATCGTTTAAATTGCTGTATTAATCATCTTTTAGGAGGTAAATGGGGTTTTGAAAACTTTGGAGGAATCTCTTGCTGAAGTACAGCGTGTGGATGCCAAAGCTCAAAGTGCCCTTGATATGAAAAAACAGAATCTGAAAGATGAAACAAAGAAAAAGAAGGAGCTGGTCAAGACTATGGAGGAGGTAATATTTTATTTCAGGTAATTACATGTAATGTTGACATTTTATGATGTTAATTGTTTGTTTTTTTAACATTACCAAAGGACAAAAAAATGCTTGTGGTGAAAGAAAAGGAGGTTTCTAAATTTACTGGACAGCTTCTGGCCTTACAAGAAGAAGGAAAGAAGGACAACGCTGCTCTGGAAGCTGCTGAGCAACATTTCAGGGCCGTTTCCGCTGGTCTTTCTACAAATGAAGACGGAGAAGAGGCCACTCTAGCTGGTCAGATGATGGCCTGTAAAAATGAAATGAGCAAAGCAGATACTGAAGCAAAGCAGGTATTACAGGCAACATATTGTACAACTGTTCATTGTGAAATTACTATTGCCCAACTAATTTAATCATTTTAATTAGGCCCAGATGACCCTGAAACATGCCCAGGCTGAACTGAAAACAAAGCAGGCAGAGGTAAAAAAGATGGACAGTGGCTACAAGAAGGATCAGGACACATTCAATGCTGTCAGAAGCAACAGGGAAAAACTGCAAGCTGAGTTGGAAAAACTCAACTATGAGGGTAGCCCACATGTTCGGTGTTTTTTATTACAATCTGTCATTGTTGTTATAAATGTTATTTTAATTATCTGTGGTCTTGTCATTCAGATGGCATGGAAGAAAGGCTGTTGGGTCAGAAAAGACAGCTCTCTAGAGAGGTGTCTAAACTTAAAGAGACTTATGAAAGTATGGTTTCCCGCTTTCCTAACCTACGCTTTGACTACAAGTAAGAACATGTCTAGATTTAGAATATTATATTTGTTACTGAGTGTAAACAAAAGCATAAATTATGTGCTATGTTTTTGTTATTAGGGACCCAGAGAGAGGCTGGGACCGCAGCAAAGTAAAAGGTTTACTGGCTAACCTGATTTCAGTGCGTGATGTATCTTATGCTACAGCCTTGGAGGTGGTGGCAGGAGGGCGACTTTATAACATTGTTGTGGACACTGAGGTACAAATATAGAAATGTATAAACAAATATACAAGAAAAGGCTATTACTACTTTACCTCCAGCAGGCCTGCTTTGTCTGAATGATCATTTGTGCTTTAGGTGACTGGAAAGAAACTTTTGGAGAAGGGTGAGTTGCAGAGAAGATATACCATCATACCTCTTAACAAAATCTCTGCCAAAACCCTCAATGACAGAGTGGTCAACACGGCAAAGAACTTAGTAAGGCATAACATTGGTGCTAATAAATCCCTTGATAACCATAATTTATAGTTTTCTAACTGCAGTTTTTTCATTTCAGGTTGGCAAAAACAATGCTCACACAGCTCTGTCACTTGTTGGCTACGAATCTGACCTCCGTAAAGCTATGGAGTACGTGTTTGGTTCGACATTAGTTTGCGACACTTTGGACAATGCCAAAAGGGTGGCCTTTGATAAACAGGTGATGACTAAAACAGTCACACTAGGAGGAGATATCTTTGACCCACAAGGAACACTGAGCGGCGGTAAGTGTGAGAGTGGCTGTTAATACTTTGCAGTGACATCTTGCTGAGGGTGGTCTATTCTACCATTAGATATACATGTAGGGATTAATATGGTGACACAATGCACAGATTAGCAAAAAAGTTTTAAGATAGCCTGCACAAATGCAAAACGCATTAGACAACATATTTTCAGGAACCTGAATGAGTATTGATAGTCCTGTTTAGATGTATTTGAGAGATACTTGTTTAACATCAAATATCATCTCACCGGTTGTACTTCCAGCTAAGGCAGTTCTTTCTGGCCAGATTGTGTTAAAACAAAGCTCAGATCTAAGTCCAATTTGAGTAACTGCTTTAAACAGTGCAGTGTCTACAGTTAGCAGCACTCCCCCAGAGAACACTGATGACATCAAATTATCAATAAAGTTATATGATATAAATCTGTGCAAAACTTTAATTACGTTAACCTTTTGTCCTCTGATGCCAGGTGCTCGTTCCCAAGCTGCATCAGTTTTGACCAGCCTCCAGTCTCTGAAGGATGTTCAGGACGAACTGATTGAAAAGGAGAAGCAGCTTAAAGAAACAGAAATGCAACTGGCTACTGTGAAGACAATTGCAGAGAAGTATGTTTGATGTTTGTTTTAATTGGCTTTTTACATGGTTTGATTCATGTTTACTTTTTGCAGATATCGACAGCTGAAGCAACAATTTGAGCTGAAGGTTGAGGAGGAGCAGATTCTTCAGGCCAAACTTCAGCAGAGCTCATTTCATCAGCAACAGGAGGAGCTTGAGAGACTTCGCAAGGCAATAGGTTTGGACAAGTTTTAGAGTGTTTCTTAAATATGACTAGTTATCTGTAAGTTAAGCTGTTGTTTATACAAGAAAACAATATTGAATCTACCTTTTTCAAACCAGAGAACAGTGAGGAGAAATTAAAATCTACTAAAGAGGTACAGAAGCGGGCTGAAGAAAAGTACAAAATGTTGGAGAATAAAATGAAGAATGCCGAAGCCGAGAGGGAGAAGGAGTTAAAGGCTGCTCAGCAGAAATTAAACGCAGCAAAGTCGAAAGCTGATGCTTTTCAGAAGAAACTCAAGCAGAAACAGCAGGTCAAGATACAGTCTATCAACTGTTACATTACGGTTACAGTGACGATTTACTGTTGCACGTGTATTTTTCTACTCATAGGAGTCTGATGCTGTTGCTCTTGAGCTGGAGGAGCTGCATCGGGAGCAGGCTGGTTATGAGCAGCAGATCCAAGCTGTGGAGGAGGCCATGAAAGCCATTCAGGAGCAGATAGACACCATGTCTTCTACAGTGTCACAGAATAAGGTACAAGACTTCACTCATTTACACTTTTCATGTAGTCAATTCTAGTGCTTTCTTTAGTGTTTGTATGTTTATAACAAATTCCATGTATCTCATTGCTGGGTCTTAGGATGCAGTGCGCAAAGCTCAGGAAGAACTGGCCAAGCAGAAGGAAGTGATTATGGCTCAGGACAAAGAACTTAAGGTAAAGTTTTTCTGTTCAGACTAATGTGTTGTAGATCACAATTGCAACACAGATGTAACTAACCTTTTAATTGAAATTATACAGGTGAAAAGCTCAGAAGCAAATAAAATCAGAGAGCAGAATAACGAGGTGCAGCTTAAAATCAAGGAAATGGAACACAATATCAATAAACACCACAAAGAAAGCCATGATGCTGCTGAAAAGGTAGAAAAGGCCGGAAGCTTGTTGGAGTACACACATTGAAGGTGCATTTAAACATGTAAATATTTTTCCCATATTTGACAGGTGTCCCGAATGCTGGAGGAACATGACTGGATACAGTCAGAGCGCCACTTGTTTGGTCAGCCAAACTCTTACTATGACTTTAAGACCAACAACCCTCGTGAGGCTGGTCAGCGTCTGAAGAAGTTGGAGGAGACCACCACAAAACTGGAAAGAAATGTTAATAAGAGAGCCATGAACATGCTCAATGAGGCAGAGGAGAGGGTGAGTAATTAAAAATCATGTGTCTTAGAACAGATAAAATGTGGTTCATTCATCTTATTTGTAATTATTTACAGTACAATGAACTGATGAAAAAGAAAAGAATAGTGGAGAATGATAAAGCCAAGATATTACAGACTATTGAGGAGTTGGACCAGAAGAAAAATGAAGCCCTTAATTTGGCATGGCAGAAGGTTTGCTGTTTTTTTCTGTATTATATAAACCAACCAACTTCAACCAATTAATGTCCCCTCAAACTTTTTTTTTTTTTTTCCCCCAGGTCAACAAAGACTTTGGCTCTATTTTCTCCTCTCTGCTGCCAGGAGCTACAGCTAAACTAGCCCCCCCACAGGGATGTGGAGTCCTTGAGGGTCTGGAGTTTAAAGTTGCTTTGGGCAACACATGGAAAGAGAACCTGACTGAACTCAGTGGTGGACAAAGGTAAACAGAAGAATCACAACATGATACATTCAGTCCTACTGATAGTGGTGGGAATGTTATACCCAATTAGTTTAAGTGCCATTTAGCCTGGTGAGTAACCACATTCCAATCTACTAAATCAATTAATGTGAAAAATGTTGGCTGACTGGAGGAATGTACAGTACACACCTACTGTTAAAGGCAGCTGTGATCTTTCCAAAAATAACTTATATTTGGATCCTCTGTCAGCGCTACAACCCTTCACTCATTATCCAGCACCCCCCCATTTAGTTGTCCAATGTTGGTATACTAAAATATAGAAAACAGCTGCACCAACAGTAACACTGAGCTGATGAATGACCATGTTCATAATGTGTATCCTATTCTAGATCACTGGTGGCTCTGTCTCTTATTCTGGCCATGTTGATGTTCAAACCTGCTCCCATCTACATCTTGGACGAGGTTGATGCAGCTCTAGATCTCTCACACACGCAAAACATCGGACAAATGCTGAGGACTCATTTCAGGCATTCCCAGGTTTGTTTGAAAGTGACATCTATTTGTCTGTATAAATATTTCTTACTATTTCTGTTTCTAATTCTGTTGTGCTTGTTTCTATACAGTTCATTGTCGTTTCCCTAAAGGATGGCATGTTTGCCAATGCCAATGTGTTGTTCAAAACCAAGTTTGTTGATGGTATGTCTACAGTAAGCCGATCCGCACTCAGCCAAAGCGATGCAAACCTCCCTCAGAAAGGTCAAGACAAAGCTCGCCAAAAGGACAAGCAGAGAACCAAGTCCAGAGATGTCATTTAGGTCTGGTGCAAATGTGTATTACTTTTCTTTCCAAATTCTAAAACTACCAACTGATCAATATGCATGTCACCTCTATTTTCTGCACTTCACATATTTACTGTTTGTATGTTTGTCTAAGCATTTTATAGCCGTTTTTACTCATCAGTAATAACTAAATGTTAAGTAAAAAATAAATTATGTAAAACAGTCCGTGTATGTAATTTTTATATAACACTTAATTAAAACTCACAAATATATTGTAAAGATGCTTTATTTAAATCCTGGGTATGCAGTCACAAAGATGAGGTTTCCCAATCGAATTATGGTAACCCTGTTTTTTTCACTTAAGTGACTGGTTCAGTTCCGTTTCACCATTACTCCATTTGCAAAACATGGAAATTACTAATATAATTATAACATTAATAGTCCACAGTAGTCAAAACATGTTAAAATGGGTGTGTCCTCAAACCAATTTTATCTATATGAATATTTTCACTGGTAGTAAGTTTGTCTCAAGTTATAAGTTCATATTATGCACGGTCAATAAGCACTCTGCTAAAAGACAACATGCAGATAAAGGATCCTAATCTTGACAATATCAACTAGGATGCCTGTATGACAGTGGTAGTGGCGCCCCCTCATGGTTGGCTCTGGATGTGTCGGCGTAACTCTTGAGCTTTGTCTCTCAGATCAGGTCTACTGTCAGACTGCAGTGTGGAGAGGGAGCGCTGAAGCTGCTCTCTGCTTTTCACAGACATACACTCCCATTTTTCACTTTCTGTCGGCAGCAATAAAGCAATGAGAAAAAGAGTACAAAATATAATGCAATACACCAAGTATATCAAATCTGGTGCAGGTTGCAATTTACCTCCAGTTCTTTTTACAATCAAATCCACTACTGACAATGCTTCTGTCCGCACTGAAGAGTAACTTCTGTTTTCTAAAAGAAAACAAATAATCAATTTGGTTTCTGCTGAAAACAGTCCCATATGACACTGTAGTTACCTAAAGGATATGTAAGAGCTGCACACGTTTCTGTAAGTATTTGAGTTAGGGCATTCACGTCTTGATTACTTTTCTCCAACAGCTGTAACCTGTAGTAAAGAAAAAAAAAAAAATTGTTTATTTTGAATTTTAAACACTTGATGTAGTCATGGAAAAATTATTATTTACTCTTGGAAAAAGGCCTTCATGCAGCATAAAATGGCAAGTTGGACCTTCCATGTGTTCAACTTGAGGTTTTCACACATTATGCTACAAACCTCCAGTTGATAAGACGCTGCAAATAAAATATACATTGAAAGGTTCGGCATTGGGAATGAAGCACTGTAATGGGCAAATGGAAGTAGAGTTACCCTGAGTCTGTGGATTTTTGGGCCAAACTTTTCCTAGAGTTTCAAAAGCACAAAGCAGAACTTCTGTCTTCAGTTCCCTCTCTTTTCGGTCAGTGTCATCATCGTCATCTTCCTGTGATGGTTTTGATGTGCCAAGACTTTCTGGACAACTCTGTTCAGATTTTAATTTACACTATTAGGACATAGTTCTATGTGGACATAAAAAAAGAGCTGCAAGATATACCTTCTTGATGAGAGGCAAAAGTATCTCTGCCATTATATCAAAAGAGTCCTCTTGGCTGCTGTGGAGCACCTCTCCAGCACAGCGCAGAGCAGCCATTTTGTAAACAAGACTCTCTTTACGACATTCTTTCAAAACAACGTCAAGGACCTCAGAGATAGTGGGCTGGCCTGGGCAGGGTTTCCGTAACTCCGTGCTAAATAAAGAAAATCACATAAAATATTTGCAGTCTAACTAGTGCAAAAAATAAAGTCTTAATTTGTTTTAGTCACCTGCATTTTGATACGACTGATCCTATAGCTTTCAACAATTCTTCCTGTACCATAAAGAAGATTGATTTAATTTAATTTTAATCTTACAACTAATAATTTAGTTTCTAGAAAGCTTAATTTCTGTTCTCTGTACCTTGCCAGCCCAGGTTCGTCCTGCCAGGCCCTGCATCAGAGCGGTGAGCACCAGCCCAAGGTGTGGGGCCACCAGCGAGCCTGTCTGTTCCTTAGCAACAGTTGCCATGGCAGCAGCACCCTGAGCCTTCATCTTCCAAGACTGGGATTGAAGCGCCTTTTGAGTTATATCAATAAGCTCTGTCATATACAGTCTGATGCCACCAAAACTCCCTAAAATACACATATATTAGTCATTTGAATCAGAAAAGCAAATAAATAATTTCAAGTAAAAAGAGTAGTAGTAACCTGGTACATTATCCTGCCAAACTTCAGCCCATAGTGTGGCATCATGGCTCTCTCCTTTTTCCTCATCAGGACCAGGAGCCTGGTGCATCCCCAGAAACGCCAAAGGCAAAGCCACTCCTGCGTGACCCTTCAGCACATCCGGACTGTAGTGGCTGATGGCGTGAAGAGTCAATGCACAGGAGGCCTTGTAGACTGGCTCTGGAGGACACACAAAGCACACGATATTTAACAGAATTAAAGGTACACTGGGCAACTTTTCTAGAGAGGGTCCACTGCTGTTTGTCTCCTTGAAGATTTTAATGTTTTGGTTTAAATTGTCTACAGTATGGTATTAAACTAATCTGTCTTGCATTTATTCAGCTACATGTGTTTTTTATTGCTCCAAAAGATCTTTATCAAAACATACATTCTTAGTGTGAGTGGGGTCGTCTCTCCACAAGTCAAAACATTGGTCGTTTGGTTCTCAAGTCTCCATGGAGACAAACAGGTAATGGACAAACAGGTATTGGCTATGTATTTCTCACCTTCTTTCTCCAAGTACCAGGAGTGTAGCTTCAGCAACAGTTTCTCTACACTGCTGTCCTTTGCGGTCTATTATAGTAAAAGAGTATACAATTGTTTTTTTTTTTCTTTTAAAGAACACTGAAACCAAAACAATGTGAAATATAAATGTGTGCTTACCCTAACAAGATGTCCCAGAGCAAAGGCAAAGGTCTTTTGTATAACACTACTTCTGTCATGAATGCCATTTAACAGGGCACTCATCAATTTACCTAGAAAAATCCAATAACTGGTTTTAGCTTTCAATGTGTGAGGTCTATGATTTAAAACCATAATAATTACTGTACCTGAGTAAGGAGTGAGATCATGGGGACACTGCACAGTTAAAGAAACTATGACACTTGCACAGCCACCCTATGCAGTAGACAGAAACTTGGGTCAATAAAAAGTTTTTAGGGTCTAACTGCATATCTTTTTTTTTTTTTTTTTTTACCTTGGTGCCCAACCCCACTCCACTCTTCAGGAGCTCACAAAGTCTGGGGACCAGCTCTCCAAGCACTGAGACATCTAGGTGCTGCAGACACTGAACATACACAATATATGTTAAAAAAGTGCAAGATTCTCAGATTACAAACCCCCTATAAACTTGCCAGTGTTACCTACCATATTTATAGTCTCCATCATTGGGGATGACTTAGCAGCACTGAGTCTTGCTGCATCCATGGCACTCTACAGAAATCAGGTCATAAGTGTGTATACAGAAAGTCAAGAATAGAACATTTTATAGGAGGTCAAACAAAAAACTTGAACCAGACGAAGTAATACCTTTTCCTGTTCAGTGGCTCTCAAGCTGAGATAGTTGAGGACTTGTGGTTCCAGAGTGCTCAAAGCCTCAAGAAGAGCTGGGATCAGTCTTGCAGCATGAGGCTTTAGCCTAGCACCAGCTGTTTTACTAATCTTCACCAAGGTCTGAATACTGATCAAACACAACATGAGAAAACAATGTATGAAGTCACGAAGTCATTCATTATATCTGCATTATAATAAACCATTACCTAAGTGAGCGCACTTCTGAGACACTGCTAACAATGCCTTTCTCTAGTAATGTAGGCAATAGCACAGACACAGTCTTCTGAGCTCCAGAGCCAGTCGACTCACACATACGAATACACACCTTAACAGGAGAAAATGTGACTCACTAAACAATAGGATATTGATATGGGAAATCAAAAGTGCTGTAATCACCTTACTAAGTGTCTTCAGAGTAAGGTCGGCTGCTTTGCGCACAGATTCCTGAAACAAATTTTAGTTTTAACTGTGGATCTCTCATGATATGAGATGATGATATAGAAGTATAGACATTTTACAAACCTTAATATCATCAAGGACTCTGAACAGTGTCTCCCACATTTCTGCTAGATGGTCAGTGAGGTCATCTGCCTGTCGACCCCTGATCAGATCATTGAGGGCTAAACAGCTGCAATCAAAATGTATTAGGTTAGACAACACAGGCTATTAGTAAATGTGACCAACAGGGTTTTTGTACCTGGACTCTCTTATTCTCCAAGTGGGGCTGGTCAGGTTGGAGAGAACATCCTGCAGAATTTCCTTAAGGTATTTATCCACCTGAAATACACAGGAACATACAGGGTTTGAATGTTGCAAGGTGTCACTAATATTCCACCAGAGAGATACAACTAAAAGACAAAATGTAATCATCATGTCCTACCAGAGTTTTGTCAGTGACTAAGGCATCCCAAATGCTGGTCATGGCCTGGCGAATGCTGAGGTTTGGGTCAAACTGGTAGCGATAGAGACGGGGCACAAGCTGTGGAAGGAAAGGGGCCAACTGTTCTCCAGCTTTAGCTGCAATCATGTGGAACCCAAAGGCTGCTCCCTGAAAAGGCAAGTCTTTGTTAACTACTACAGTAACTTAACTTCTAAAAGTGTATGTCAGGCACATACCTTGCGAGAGTTCCACATGGCATGATGATTTGCCAGATTCATAAACTTATAGACAAGGTCAGGTTGATTTAGGTCGCTGGCTAAAGAGCAGAGCTCCTTGTATGTGGACAAGCCGTGGCTTTGAGAGAAAAAGGGGGCACTCAGTTATGAAAAATATTTTCAGTGCCAAGACTATCTAGTTAATACGATTGAATTGATATATTTTCTTACCCATCAGGTGTTTTGCCCAAATTCTCTCCTTGGAAAACTTCTGTATCTTCACTTACAGTGTGTTTGACTCTAAAATGACATAATAATAATTAGTATTGTGCTGCACAAGCCTAGATGGTGCATGATAGTGATGAATGTCAACTTCACCTCTTTCCTGTCATGAGAGTTTCCACAAGTGTTGACACTAGTTCCTGTTGGTCTTTCTCTTCACCCATCTCATAGACCAAACCCAGACCTTTGGATGCAACATCCTGACTCAACTCTGCCGATGGACAAGAAATCATGATTTTGAATATACATTTCTATATTGGCCACCTTTATGTTTAACAAAAAAAAAAGTCATTTTACCATCAGGTTCCGACAGAACAGAGATAAAGGCATTCTGAATTTCTTTTAAATGTGACTGTAAATATATATTAAAAAAAGGGGTTATGAGAAACCAATCAAAATCAGCCAGAGTGGAAGAACACAATATTTGGTTACCTTTATTTCCTTATGCTGGCTAAGTTTCTTCACCAGAGAAAGCAGCCAGATACAGGCTGCTTGTCGGACATGGGGATTTTGACTGGGGATATATTTTGCAAGAATGGAATTAAGGACCCATGGTATCACGTCATTATTTTTCACATCTAAAAAGACAAAGTACAACATTGATGATTCTATGATTGAACTTGATTGAAACAATATTCAAGGCTCCTTACGGCAAGGTGGACTGTATTGCTCTTCAGTGCACGTCCATGGGTCTCTAGCTGCTCCTGAGCTCGTACCTATGGCAGCACTTGTAATTGCCTCTCCAACAATGAACTGCAGCTCTACCTGTTTTGCCTAGGAAACAGAGATGAAATAAAAACAGTTTTTTGTCAACTATAATGTGAACCAGTGTATCTCATACCTCTACTGAGTCCATTAGACCCTGCAGTAGTTTCTTCTGATGAGGGAAATCACCATCTCCCACTGGTAGGTACCCCAAAGTCAGGATTGAACGCTCTTTCATCTGAACACCAATATTATCCAATATGAATTAATCATCATGTCATTAATAATCACAACAATGTTTTCTCCATAAAATTACTTACTTTAGAGCTCTCTTTGCCAGAAGGAATGCGTGACAAAAGGTTTTCCACAGCAGACAGTTTGGTAAAGCCTTCCCCTTCAGCAG
>KN506563.1:16535-30423 GCA_000787155.1 Scartelaos histophorus
GGAATTAGAAGGGCCCCATTGCGTCCAACTTCGCCCAGAGCTGTGCAGGCAGCAACTGTCAATAGTGGGCTAGGGTTGTCCAGAAAGGAGCCTGGAATGTCAGCAAAAGATACTCGTTTAGGAAAGAAATATTGTGAAGTCATTTTAAAATAACAGAAAAGTAAAGAAATACCAATTGTCTTTGTAGCCAATGACACAAGATCATCATTGTCCTGGAGAGTAATACTCAACTGCTGCCCAGATTTCTTTTTGCTCATATAGCGTCCAACCATAAAACCAAGAGCTAGAATTGCCCCATGCTGAGTCTCGGGACTCTGTACATGAGCAAAATAATTTTTAGTGGGTGAAATGTGTGATGTTTTAGTGGGTACAGACAGACTTACATGGTTATCTTTGGTAATCTTTACAAGGTTATGTACAGCAGCCTGTAATTCGTTGCCAGTCATGGTGGAAACCACAACAGCATAGAGCTGGGCTGCAAGCTCCCTCATGTCCTCTTTGTTAGTGTTCATCAAGCTCTGGAAAATTAACATGAACAAAAATAAAATATTGGTAATGTATTGCAAATTGCATAACTTACTTTTATCCACTCAATTTTATCAACAAATCTAGGGGCCAGCTTCTCGGGGCAGACAGACACTACCTCCAGTAGACAATACATAACAGGAATACCTGTTCAGTCAATAGAAGGGGAGAAAAAAAACATTTAATTATATATATATATATTATACAGAACATCATACATGAAGATAATGTTGTTTGAATATATATGAGACATACCTCCCACAGCACTCAGCAACTGCTGCAGCAAATCTATATAAATGTGCACTGGATTTGCCTCAGTCTCCTTGATAGGCTGAGCCTGGGAGAACAGTAAAGTTTGTACATAGCAGCCAATTGCTGGAGCATCATCCTGCATTTCAGCCAAGCGAGCAGAAGCAGGTGTGACACCTGCACTGTGAGCCAGGCACATCCTCAGGTACAAAATGATCTGGAGAAAATTAAGAAAATTTAAACTCAATAATCACCACGGCTGCAAGGACTTGATTTCAGTGTAATTACCTCTGCGAATGCTGATGGATTAAAAGGGATAGTTGATGTCCCAACACTGTACTTAGCTGGTGTTTTAATTCTCTGAGCAGCCTATTGGAGGTAAATAATTCATGTCATAATTTGGGCATGTATTTACTTAATGAATAGTTAAACAGGGAGATCAATTCAGAACCTTCTCATTTACAATGCAACCAGAAACAGCATAATATGCAGAATGCGCTCTTACCTTTTCCTGGACATATGCAACCATGTCTGGAAAGGAGGGCATTGATTTTGGGCCTTCTTTCTCAGAAATCTTGCTAGGAATAGACCTTAGAACCCTTTGAGCATCTCCAGATACCTCTTCTCTCCTACAAGACAATAATTGCTTTTTGTGCTGTACTTAAAAAACTTTTAGCATTTTTAACATTTATTTTAATTTATTTGAATGTGAGAAGGTTATAGTTAAAACTGTTCATTCAAACTTACGGGTCACCAGCTGCCAGAAGCAGAAGGTATCTTGATGGCACATGATCTGCTGCAAACACAGTGCTTGCAAACTTCATGGCTACCTGACGAACTTGCACTTCAGGCTGTAAGCAATAGCAGCTTGATTAGGTATATGTTAGTTAACCAATTTTACATGTCACATCAATGCAAAAAGATATTTAATCTACCTTTACAATGTAAGCAGCAACTAGTGCTTCCATCAGTTTTAACTGTGCTCCTTGCAAGTTAGCAAAGGCACCAACCATCATTGATAAAGCCTCCTGAATGGCTAGACGGACATCTGGTTCCTCCTGAAAGCAAGAATATTTAATTAGTGAAACTATTTAAGGGAGCATTTTGTTAAATAAGCATTTGCTCACCTTACACATAGACTCAAAAAACTGCTGAACAAGAGCAATGTCCTTTGAGAAAAGCTGTGGCATTCGGCTAAAAACATGCAAAATATAAACATTTATTTGGTTCAGTAAAAACTGCATAAAACTTATAATGAAAGCTATTAAATACCTTGAAAGCTTCCCAACAGCTGAGTATGCGACACATAATAATTTGGCATCCTGTGAATAAAAATTCCAAAGCTTTGTATTAATATAAAATTGTCAGTAACAAACATTAACAAAAATTGTTTGTTACCTCCTTGTATTCATTAATGAGCTTGGTCAGACCATTAAGCAGCATTAGTCCCAATGGTTTATTTGTGTCAGGGCACCTGCAATAACAATATGGACTCTTACAGGTTATTTTTTAAAGTTTAGCATGCATTGAAATAGCTTGAAAAGTATATCGTACACCATGCAGATGTGATGGACAAACTGTAAAGTGAGAGACAGCAGCTTGTTGTTGGTGTTAGCTCCAAAGAGACCATCATAAACAACCTTTAAATAAATACATTTTAAGAGTTACTATTTTTAGATACTTTTGGAGTTTCAAAATTACAATTACAATTTGACCACTGAAGAATCAAGTATCAGTAAAATGAAAAAAAAAAAGCATACCTGGATATTAGCAGGAAAGCACTCTGCAGCAAACCGTGATCGGAGAAAATGAGGCAGTATCTTCAGTTTCACTCTAGTGCTCACAGGTTCATGTTTTAGTTCTTGCTTTAGAGTCCCACCCTGGCCAAAAAAAAAATCAGTATTAGCATTTAAATATTAGGCATTCTGCTGTGTTGAACTGTACTCATTTATATGAGATACACACCTTTGTTTTAAGTGGAACATCACCCAAATACACTTTGTACATCTTATTGATTATTAGAGGATTGTTCCAATCAATTAAGCTAAAAAAAAAAAAAGGTAAAGATGTAATACAATCACCACAATCACCAAACAACTACTAATCTTTAAAACTCTATGGTGCTTCTTACCTTTGCTTGCTTTTCAGCTCCAAATCTGCAGCCGTTGCAACACTGTGTCGTGTATCACTAGATGCTATCACCAAATGCACAACAGTCTCCACTTCTGGAACTTGCTTTGCTTCAATAAATTTCACTATACCTAGTTTACACTGTGAAAAACAGTAATTTAGTGATTGAAGTTCCAGATTAAGAATTAAAAAAATGTTCTGCAATCTCACCTGTTCTAGTTGCTCAGCGCTCCACTGGGATTCTCCAATTACTCTCTTGGCTGCATACACACTCATTCCTGGGGGAGGCTGTGGCAGCCCCTGGCCTGTACTGGCCACTGTTCCATCTTCTGACCCCCCTTGGGATGCAGATGGAGATGGACGAGTTGGAGATTCATTCAACACAAACCTAGAGTTGTTGATAGTAAGTAAAACATTGGTGCAAATACAAGAAGAATATGTGTAAATGAAAAGATGTGTGAAACCTACCCATAAGGCATTAGTAAAACGTCCAACATAAACTCCAGCAGTAACTGCACAGTCTTTGGCCTTTCTGTTAAGTTAAAAGGAGAGCCACTCTTGGTAGTGTCCGCAGGGTATTTCATGTGGTAAAGAGTAGGGATCAGGAGGTGCATAAGACTGTAAGATAAGGTTAGGTTCACATGTCAAAAGAATTAAGACATATGATTTAAAGCTCTGGGTGCTGGCTTTCACCTGTCCTGCTGTGGTTGTGGTTTTCCTTCCATAGCAGTGAGTAGAGTAGGTGCCATCTCACACTGCTTTTCTACTTCCAATCGAGGATATCCCATTTTTATGTAAATAATGGTAAAATTCTGCAAAAAAGATTATGTACAAAAACTATGAATTAACTCTACAATTATAACCATAGCGACAAAGAAAATATTAAGTGCATGTAATTACAGTGACAAAGGAAGCAGCTGCAGGATCTTGATATTGGACGAGCAGAGTTTCCACAGGTAGTTGCACTTTACGCCGGCTTTTAATTCTCTTATTTAGGTGTACCAGAAGCTCCATGACCTAATAGAGATTTTTACATCAGAATGTGTAATTACAATGCAACGATCCCCTGTAATCTAAACAGAGTCAACTTAACAATCTCCTTACTTTCTTTCGAACTCCCTCTTGGACACTGGAGAGTTTAAGAAGAACAGGAGGGAGAAACTTGGATATAATGTCCTGAAGCTGCTCATCTGTCTCTGCGTGTCCCAGGCGGAGAAACACGCGCTCCAGTTGATCTGTCAGAAAAGGACACAAAATAAATAAGACACATGATATTTTAAAGGCCAGCTCATTCACTTATGAAACCTGTGCTCTCTAAATGTAAATCTTAAACACGTATAAGAATACCCCAGCAAACACGCCAAAAAGTGACAGGAAAATCTTCTACATGTTGGCAACTTGGTACATTTAAGGCTATAAGGGCAACTCCTTTAGCATGGCAAACTATCCATTTAGCTGATGGGAGCATGGACACTGAAATGCTTCAAGGTTTAGACATCAGTAACAGTAAAAATAATACACAATGCATATCCCTCAATATAGCAGGTATATTATGCTGTAAATGAAACCTGTGAATAAAATATATTCATTGCAAACACAGTAAAATTTAGAGCATGACGGTGCATAGGGCCTTCTGACGTCTGTTCAGCATGCTAGCAGGCTTTGTTGCGTTCTCATATCTAGTTACTGCTTCAGGGTAAAACCTTAAGATTTCATGTCTTAGCATCTATATATTGGTAATACAGGTTCTGATAGACTCGATCACGCAAAATGTGAAAATATGAATATTCAAAGCGATAGAGAAACTTACTGAGTTCATCCTGGGCAGCCATGTTTACTCCAATGGTCCTTAGCGACCTCTGGAGGATCTCACTGTAAACAACACATGAGTCACAGAAATGACATTCAACATTATAAGTCAGAAATGCCTATGCTATTTGGTAACAATGGAAATATTTATAATCTTTCAGAGTTACAATAAGAATCTGGTTATCATGCTTTTGTTCCATTAATTTCGCGATTTCGTTAGAGAAGTTGCAGATCTAACAATTTCTGGATGAATGAAAAGCTGAGGCGTATGCGCGGGTCTGACGCGCGTAGCCTCATCCAGACCAGCTGGAGATCAGCGGACGCGGGGCTAGTTCTCTGCATTAGCTGCAGCTCTACTAGCAACAGACAGGGCAACTGTCATGCGAATCAGCTGTACGAACAAGGAAGGGATCAACAACAACAGGGCATTTCCCATAATAAGGTAAACCAACAGTTGCCGAGTTAAAACTAACCTGGTTCTGAGAGTCTTTGCTTTTACTTGTTGTCTTGTTTACTTTGTTGTCAGAAGAAGTCTAAATCTAAAAAGCTAACTGGCCCTGCCAACCTCTGTGGGTACATGCTCACGCCACAGTGCACCTCGCAGAGTCGAATTAAATGTTTATAATCTATCAATAGATGTGTCCGAAATGGTGAATTATAGTTAAGCCTTTGCATCAGGAATGTAGAAGAAATGTGTAAATCACAAAGCACAATGCATAGCAGCCATGGGCCTGTATGGAGCGGCCACCTTGCGAGGGGCATTTAACAACCAGCTGAAGTTAGCTGTGGGAGGCAGCTATATTTTCAACTGATTATTTGTTTTAATTGACACTTGGCGAGTCTAGTCATCTGTAACTACCGTCCAAAACACAGTGTCAAACTGCTTTAACCTAGTTAACAATACTTGTTAACGAGACAGCTAAATACATAAAATAAACATGTTCACGCCTGAAGCTAACGACCAGTGCTATTTGTGCAGCCATTGCTTGGCATCATAACAAAACGTAGGCTAGTTGGGCTAGTTAGCTTTGCCTAACAACAAAGATTTATCCAAATGTAACGATTTGAAAATCTTATCAACATTAAGTCTTGAAAAGAAAATTAACAAGACGTGTCTTGTGTTTAAATTGAGCGTTTTGCCTGAGCTGTGGAAACTTGGTACTTTTATCTGTTTTTAAATGTATTTGTTCTGTATCCAAACCGACTCTTGTTAAAAAGCAAACTTTTAAAACGTGAATACGGATATGTTTTGTTAAAATGTTATTACTCCTTTATAATGCATGGTTTTACAGGCATATGTTTAAATATGAGAACATGACTTGAGAATAATACCAATGCCACAAGGACCTGCTCTATTGTTCATTTGCTCTGCAAAGTCTAACTTGGGATCGCTATCATGGGACGGATGGGAATTGAAAAGATTGCTGCCTCGCGTTAAGGAATAATAATTTGAGCTTCTGCTTCCACCTAGTGGTGAATTTGTATAATGCAGTTCAACGAACAACACACCCAAAACAAAATCACAATCAAACAATTCAACAATGGTTACAATAACTGTTGTACTAAATTATTTCAGATGTTAATTTGCTTGGTATCTGTACATTAATGTTATTATTTGGTTTATTTTATGATTACAGGAAGGCAGCAGGATGGCGGGAGCAGAGGTATGCACCCCTGCAAACCCCACCTGCAAAATTATGACTTTCAGGCCAACCATGGAGGAATTCAAAGACTTCAACCAATACCTGGTGTATATGGAGTCCCAAGGTGCTCATCGGGCAGGTTTGGCAAAGGTCAGCCCAGCAAAGAAAAACAATATCAACAAATTTGGTGTTTGCTTTGTCATGTTATAACTTCATTATCACGTCATATTTTCTTAGGTCATACCACCAAAAGGATGGAAACCTCGACGCACATATGATGATATAGACGACCTAATGATTGATGCTCCCATCCAGCAGATGGTAGCTGGCCAGTCAGGGCTGTTTACTCAATATAATATCCAGAAGAAGCCCCTAAGTGTGCAAGAGTTTCGGAGATTAGCAAATAGTGACATGTGAGTATAGGATTAACCACATTCTGGTCTAAAATTCTGTCTAAAGATTGAATACATCTTTACTGGTTATAGTAGATATCTAATCTATAATGTGTACAGGTACTGCACACCACGCTACTTAAATTATGAAGATCTTGAGAGAAAGTATTGGAAGAACCTCACATTTGTCTCACCCATTTATGGTGCTGATGTTGGTGGCAGCCTTTACGATGAGGTGGGGGCTCTTTGTCCATTCTTTTTATTCATGCATTCATTTATGCTCATTATAATGCACATAATGATTATGCATTTATCTGGCAGACTAAATCTTGACTTATTGCTTTGCTATCTTGCAGGATGTAGAGGAGTGGAACATTGCCCACTTAAACTCTATCTTGGATGTCATAGAGGAGGACTGTGGTGTATCTATCCAGGGTGTTAATACTCCATATCTGTATTTTGGGATGTGGAAAACTTCATTCTCATGGCACACTGAAGACATGGACCTGTACAGTATCAACTACCTACACTTTGGAGAACCCAAGTCTTGGTAAATAAGGATTACACAAAAAACTGCTACATACAATTAATATTAGACAATTAGATAATATTAGACAGCTGCTATTAGAATAGTCATCTATTTATTTCATGTATTGATAAATTCAGTCCAATAGAGTATATTAATCAAATATCTGGTTTTAGTTATTCTCAGTTTGTCTCGTATACACTTTCCTCATCCTCTTGTCTTCAGGTGACTATGCTCATTAGAGCAGGGAGCAGCCCTACAACCTCACAGGGAACAATATTAGGGAATAATATCCGCAGACAGTAGCAGACACTTTCCCATGCTCCTTGAACACAAAAACAGTGCAGTGCACTCATTTACATGCTATTTTGACATTTTCTTTGGCATTAACTTAAAGATCCACTATTCTCATGTGTTTTCAGTACCTGTCACATACAAACCCCCTCAGAACCTTATATCTTGTCGTTTGTACCTGAGGTTACTTACCCCTCACCCCGTCTCTCTGTTGTTGAACTGACAGAAATGCAAAAAGAGCTCTGGGCGAATGTCACTATTCAAATAGAATCTAGTCTAGTCTCCCTGCTGGGAATTCTATGTTTTTTTTCCTCTTTGATTTTTATAAATCTTAATTTTTTTAATGAACCCTACACCTTTTACTTTTTATATCCATTTACCACTTGATGGCAGCATTGAATCAGCTACAACCTTATCCATGAACACTGAAAATATTACATTTTTAGAATTTAATTTTCAGTAGACTTTCTTGTTGATATGAATTGGCATCAACAGAAACTAAAAGCTGTATATAGTTTTTATCTCTTTTACACTAATCATATTTTTGTTGTTGAAACAGGTATGCCATACCCCCTGAGCATGGAAAGAGACTTGAGCGCTTGGCCACAGGTATAATAATTGATCATCTGTGTTAAATTATGCTGAATTGTAATGAGGTGATATTTCATTAGTTATGAAAATATTCTAATTATTTTTTGTCAGGCTTTTTCCCCAATAGCTTCAAGGGCTGTGAAGCTTTTCTTCGGCACAAGATGACTTTAATTTCTCCTTCCATACTCAAGAAGTATGGTATTCCCTTTGATAAGGTAAATTTAAACTTTTTATTTATTATACCCAGATAATATTTTGATGTATTTTCATTTTGTTTGGATTTTATATGTGCAGATAACTCAAGAAGCTGGAGAGTTTATGATCACATTTCCTTATGGCTACCATGCTGGCTTTAATCATGGCTTCAACTGTGCAGAATCCACTAATTTTGCTACAGTTCGTTGGATCGATTATGGAAAAGTGGCAACACAGGTAATTCTTTTATACTTTTTCACTGACTACAAGATGCTTGTTTGTTTATTATAGTTACTATGATTCTCATTTATAGTGTACATGTAGCAAGGACATGGTGAAGATCTCCATGGAGCCTTTTGTGAAGCGCTTTCAGCCTGATCGCTATGCTAACTGGATGCTAGGCAAAGATTCTGTTCCACTTGATCACACTATGGCCACTCCTCGTACAACTCCTGAACTCCAAAGCTGGCTTCAGAGACGGCGCAAGAATAAACCTACCAATAAAGGGTAAAATAATAATGATTATTATTATTAATGGTCTTGATTTAAATTCAGAGGGTCTAGTTTTACTGGCTAAACTTGGATTTGATTAAAGTTACTTAAGTACGTAACTATCTTTTTTTGGTCATGGCAGTACTCAGTCCCGCATGGGGTCTAAGCGTCTGAGAACCACAGAGGAGCCTGTTGGGCTTGACAAATGCTCAGAAGTATCAAACTGCAAGAAGAAGGGTGCCGCTGGTTCACTGGGGCCAAAAGTGTGGAGGCCAAAGGCAGGGCTATCTAACTCCAAGAAAAAACAAAATAGACAAGCAGAGCCAAAACGCAAATTGATCCCAAACTCAATTGAATTTTCTGGTGAGCTCATCTTTGATTGTTTGTGATCAACATTATTTATACTATTGTGCATAATCAAATAAAATTCTTTTGTTATTTTATCTACAGATGCTTGCAGACAAATGTGTGTGGTCAAAGTAAATCGAGTGGAAAGTGATCTGGGCTTTTCTAACCTTTTCCCCAAAGCTTCTGTGACCATGACCAAGAATGACACAAAAGAGACAGACACTAAAAATGATTCACAACACTCCTCAGGACATGTAGAACGGACTCCAGTAGGTAACACTCACTCTCCTGAGTCTAACTCGTCTCAACTACCTGACCTCTCTACATCTCAGGACTGTCCCACCAGGACTCCCTCCCCAAAAGGCGACTCCTGCAGCACTGCAATCCACTCAAATGTGTCTCCGATTGAAACATGTCTGAGTGTCTCTGCAGCTCAGACCTGGAGCCAATCACCAAAGACAGTCCCTGGGAATTGTAGAAACCATGTAGAATCACACAAAATGGACATAGACCAACAGCATATCAGCACAAACACTGAAGCACTTTACAATAAAAGAGAGCCAGCAGATGGAGGCAGTCACTCACTTTGTGACTTGATATCCACTTCAGTTCACGGCAGCAGTTTAAAAGACGGCAACACTGAGAAGAACCTTCTACCTCCTCTGCTACAGATGAATGCCATGGACATGCCACATCTAAACCCTGAGCCAGCAGATCAGCTTGGAACCTGCCCTTTGCCACCTGTATTGACCCAAGAGATGCCCTCTCTTACCCCTGCTGATGAGGGGCCAACTCATGACCAGAAATGTAGATTGTACACTCACCAAAGTGCGCCTGTGCTGCAGCCTGAAGCACCATCTGGCTCCTCATCTTCATCAGGCATCCACCAAGCTCAAATAAACCTGAACCAATCAGAACCAGTGACTGTAAGTCATCAGGATTCTCACTGTAGTAAAGATGTGTTGTTAAAGGACAATATAACCGAATTAACCACAATTACAATGCACAAACAAACTTCCAATGACAGTGTTTTTCTTGGAAACAGTATAGCTACAAGGGGAGCCCTTGTCCAAACGTCAAATCTCCAAATAGAACAACAGTCTATCTCATGTAGTGACCACTTGAATCTTTCTGCATTCTCAAAAGTAGACGATGGAGTAATCTTGAGCAATTCAGATTCTAATAAGATTGCACACAGTGATAATAGTACAGACCACTTTGCACCCTTGTGCTCACAAAATAACTCAGTGATGCACTCTTCTTCACACTGTTCACCCCCTTGTGCTTCCACAGTGCCAAAACCCTGTGCCAGTCTCTGGTCAAACTTTGGTTCTCAGAGTTCTGCAGTGATCAGTCCTGAGCTCTCATCAGACTTCACTCATGAGTCTCTCCCTTACACCATGTGGACTGAGCCTCAGTGTAAACAGGTGTCAGACTCTGATGAACTGTGTGGGTCAAACGGCCAGGAGGGGGAGAGTGGGGCTCTCACCTGGGCCCAGCTGCAGCCCACCTCTCTGCTCAATGCTGTGGAGCCTCTTGACCCCAGTGAAGATTATGAGCTTCTGAGGGGGGAATCTGATGAAATGGAAACCCTTCCACATTATCCAGAGTTGAAGAGGGAAAGAAAGAGAGAACCAGAACAAGATGGTGTGTCTGATTTAGATGATGTGGAGTCAGATGAAGAGGAGGAACAGCAACAGTACAATGCCAAGAGCAGTAGTGATTCATTTGATGAAGAGGATGACAGTGATCCTAGGAGCAGTGAGGGTGGTGATTCTGCTCTGGGACGTGGGAAGGTTTGTGTAGTTTTTAAACACAATTAAATATCATATCTTTATGTCTGAGTCATATGCCTTTTCTAGGCTCTGTAATAGTTGCTTGTATGTCTTGTTTCAGTACGCTGCATTATCCATCAGAAGGACGGCTAAGAGCTGGCGTCACCCACTCAGGAAGCCTACTGCCAGGGCTGTACCAACGGCTGTCAAACAGCAGACTGCCAGTGATGAAGGTGAGCAGTGCACTAAATGTACAACTAATGTATGTTTCACTTGGCATAGTAGCATAGTTGCCCTTTGCCCTTCCCAGATGTTGTAAACATGTTAAAACTATTACTAACAAAACTATAAAGACACACATTAATGATGAGTTTTTCGAATGACCTTAGTTAAAAGTCTCTCATAGATGTATCATTCTTCAAAAGCTAGTGTAATAAATATGCATAGCAATGCAATACTGACTAAAGACATGATATTTTTCTTCATTTAGAACCACCTGAAGCAAGTCTGGCAGAAGAAGAGGAACATGAAATGGAAGCCTGGGCAAAGCCCCTCTTCCACCTCTGGCAGAATAAAAAGAGTTGCTTTTCTGCAGAAAAGGAGTACAATGCGCTCATTGCCACAATGCAGCCATACTGTGCTGTGTGTACGCTCTTTATGCCTTATTATCAGGTAAAGGATCGTTATAAGAAATATAACCAACTCATGTTTATGTTCATGCCATTTCTTATTCAGTTTGTTTAAAAATATGCATTGTTCCACTTCCATAGGCTGAAGACAAAGCCGAGGAGCTCAGGTCCCCAGCAGTTGAAAACACGTCCTCACCTCCCAGTCCCACCCACGCCACTAGAGGTCCTACACGGAGCAAACCTTTAATTCCAGAGATCTGCTTTTCTTTTCGGGAGCAAAACTCTCCTCCAACTCCCACGAACCCTCTGCTACAAGAAGATGGCACCTCCCTCTTACTATATTGCCAAGGCTGTTGTCTACAAGTTCATGCAAGTATGTATGCAGAGATACATTCTGTTATAAGAGAAATTATCATATTCTTCTTTACCAGAGAGAAACGCACAATGTTAGTTTCCCTCTAAACCTGGTATTTTTGAACATTTTTGTGAGGGTCAGAGGGTTTACATCCTGACTCATGCCTTACCTCTTCTATGTTTTCCCTAAACTGTGGTTTGGAGTGTTTTATTTCCATCATCATTCAAATGGGGTCAAATCCTCTGTCCTCACCACATACACTTCCTGTCCAAAAGCCCACACACTCATAAAAACTTGAGCTTGTCTGCTCAGTTCACTTGTGCATAGGCACATTGACTTCCATAGAAAAAGTCAATTGTATTGTATTAATTTTATATATAACACATAATATCAAACTATAAAATTGCCCCCCAAAAAATCCCTCTGAAACTTAAGCTACTGATATGGATCCCATTTTTCTCTGGTTCTCAGTGAGGTGTCTCAGTATATACCGTGTGTGTGTGTGTGCGTGTGTGTGTGTGTGCGCGCGCGTGTGCGCGTGTGTGCGCGCGTGTGTGTGTGTGTGTTCGCACTTAACTGTTTTCACATGCTTACTGCTTAGCAAGACTGGAGGTGGAAGTCTTGGGGTGAGAAGTGTCATTTTACTCCGGTGAAAAAGCCACAAGTCTGATTTCAAGGCCAAGCAAAGACTTTGTATTGTGTCTACTCTGTATATTCAGTTATTTAATCTGGGTGAAGGAAAGAGAAGTGTGGTAAAGTGTGGTCAGGGATATTTGAAGAAAAATACACTGGTTTAATCACATAAAAATGTTGTCTCCCAGAAAGTTTCTCCAAGTTGAGTGTTTAGCCTCTTACACTTGGATGCTCACACTAGTTATAAACTTTATGTAAAAAAAAAAAAATCCCATACGTCTTTCTTTCTAAATCGTATGCTTTTTATCCTGTTGTGACCACCAGCTTTTGTGTTTTTTGGAAACAGTCAAGCTGCTCTGCTGTATTATTGATACAAACCAACTTAGCAAAACAAAGCTGCTTGGCTGACTTTATGCTGAGAGCAGACCGTCAGCTGTGCCATGATAGTTCCAAAGGGTTGGCTGTAAGTGTCACAGCAGAGACGTCACAGCAGCGCCTGGTGCTGCCACACAAACGCACACATGCACACAAACACACATACACAGACCTTTGATGCAGTGATGCAAAGGTTCACAAAACAACAACGGATTCATTAACAGACTTCTTTTTTATTATTATTATTGAATTAGCAATAGCCTGTTTATTTTGTACTATTTTGTGATTCTGCAATTGGAACTGAATTGCTGTTTTATGTTGTTAGGCTGCTATGGCGTTACTACAGATGTCGTCAGTGAACATTGGTCATGTGATCGATGTTCCGAAGAATGCGTCACAGCAGTAAGCAGCAATATTTAACTTTTCAGATGACTAAAATAATATTTTCTCTGCTTTAAACTTGCCAACCTTCAAGTTGACCGGGGCATAGTTACATAAAATAGTTTATTTACTTTGCCCCTTTTTCAGGAATGCTGCCTTTGTAATCTCAGAGGGGGGGCTCTAAAGAAAACCCAAAATGACAAGTAAGAACAGCGTTTGCTTTGTAATTGTTCTGGCATATTGACTTGACCTCATCTCAGTAGATTAATGTATCTCTCATTATATGAAGATGGGCCCATGTGATGTGCGCTATAGCTTTGCCAGAGGTGCGGTTTGGTGATGAAGCTAAGAGGAGTCCCATTGACACCAGCAGGATCCCAATGCAGCGCTTTAAACTAGTGAGTACGCACACGCGCACACACGCGCACGCACACACACACACGCACACACACACGCACACACACACGCGCACACACACGCACACACACACACGCGCACACACACACACGCACACACACACACACACACACACACACACACACACAC
>KN506563.1:30433-45061 GCA_000787155.1 Scartelaos histophorus
ACACACACACACACACACACACACAAAGACCGTGCAGGAATTCCCCAGGTCCTTGAGGACTGGCTCGCTCCAATTAATGAAGTGTTCACAGTTCTAATTAACAATGTGCGATGAACATACCCGCAATCAAAGCTGGATAATTAAGCTTTGCTGGGTGGGAGTCCGTGTGTGTGTGTGTGTGGTACTCTCTTTATGTGAACAGTTTGTGTGTGTGTCTGTCTGTGTGTGTTGGGTGCCTTTGTGCTGTTTTTTAGTTGTGTGACTGCCTTATGAGAACTGTGTCTCAACAGACCTGACATAGAGTCACTATACTTAGCTCAATCCTGTAGCCCCCATGAAAGATCAGCGAAAAGCAGACTGCTGAAGAAGTGAATTTAACTGAGCAAAAAAAGTACAATGTACAATTATATGTAAGGTTTAGGCAGAAGGATTCCAGGAATGAAAACTCAAGCCAAGTTTCTTCCATACCAAGAAAGACTTCCTCCATATGGAATACATGGAGGAAATCAGATGGTGTACCAGGCAAATATTTTAATATATTTATTTATATTGTACTGACTCATTTGTAAATCTTAGTAACACAATTAAGGGATTGTGCTTCACAGATTAAACTTTTGCAAGATTTAAGCCATGTTATAATCAACTCAAAAACACACTTGGAGTTGTGTTTTGTTTCATTCACAAACATTTGATTAACCATTTATTATTAGTCTGTCTACATCTCAAAAACACAAAGTGCTCTGTTCCACCATGTGATGTCAACAAGCAGAAGTTTTCAAGTTCATATAAGCCTTATACCTTCTGTTAAGTAGAGATTCTCAATTCCTTGGCTGAAATTATTCAAATTATTCTAGTGAAGGTGCATGGAGTTTAAAAACACTTGTACATGTATCGTTTTCTGCTTGAGCGAAGAACTTTGCCTAAATATGCAGTGAATGAACATGTGTGAATGAAACAAAACTGAACTCCAGGTATGTTTTTGATGATGAAACAACATTATAACAGATCAGAAAACGGCTTTATATAGGCCCTTTAAACATAATTTAATTTAATAGATGATGGTGCATTTTACAGTATGTTGACACAAACATGGCATCGTGGTGAAGAAGTTTTTCTTGTAGTTGGGTTTATATTAGTGTAACTGTGTAGAGTCCAATAATCTCCTTTTGTTCATCATTTCAGTTTTAGACTTGTGTTCTAAAGCTGGCGTCAGACCCATTGCCCCTACAGCAGCCTGGTGCATTTATTATTGACTTTTGCACAACACACAGTCGCATTCATAATTTATCATGGGAATGTTCTTAACGCATGACTCAACACAGCCACCAAAATATACCAAGGTAGGAGAGAAAGTGCGATAGGCTCTCATTAATTGCACAAATGGACAGTGATGCCCAGCTGGTGTTCATATACCTAGCATTAAAAATCATTTTTCTCAATAGTCTATTTGAAGTTTTTCACAGACCTGTCACAGTCTTGTCATGCTGCCCTCAATATGTGGAGACAGGTCAGTTCACCAGGGCTGCTGTCCATAATGCAGGAGGTTTGAGACTTGGGGAAAAGTAGGCCAACTTAGTCACTTCAATATTAGTCAATGCCCCTAAATAGCAGTGAACAGACTATAGCGATGACTTGAATAGAAACTTCAAAGGAAGTGTAGTCTTTTTTTTTTGTTTGTTTGTTTTTTCTGAATATGAATTTGTAATTACACTGACTATCTATTGTTGTGTTGTTGCACCAAGGGCTCAGCAATATGGCAAAAAATCAATACAAGTGTTCAGTCTGGTTATGATTTCTTATTTGATTTGATCTTTTCGTTTAAAAAAAGGTTGATATACATCTTTCAAGGAAAACTTCTTCAACATAATTTTACTCTGACCTCCACACGCCACTAACTACATGTCTATTGAGAAGCGTATCATTGGCAATTGGATCTGTATTAACATGAAATGCAGTCAGCTAGCTTTCTAGCTTCATAAGTTCAGGTTTTCACTGTAATAATGCATAATGCAGAAAAAATAATAATAATGAGGTTATTAAGGGTCAATTTGAGTTTGGCAAAGTTTCCCCAGTGACATTAAAGGATGAGTCAAATGTACTGGATAAGTTTCCTGTGCCCATACCATAACCAGAAGCAGGCACACATTCTTTTACAAAGAGGTTTGTAAATTGCACAATGTCTACTGCTCCTTAAGTTGTTTAGAACCATGACAAAAAAAAGCACAACCACAAATGTGAGAGGGGTGAAAGAAGAACATGGGGCAAAGGAGGCTTATAATGGGAGAATGGCGTCATCTTTTCCCCTCGGTAGGGCTCGTGTGGTGGGCAGGGGCCTGGGAGAGGAGACACCACAGCAGAGGAAATGAACTTGATGGGCTGTTTGGTGCAGAAAACCCAAGGATAATGTTAAAAATATATATGAGTCAATATGTATAGATTGTAAAAGTAGAAGTGGTCAATGGGTTTGAAAACACGGAAATTATTATAAACCTCTTATTACTGGGAACAGTTTGTATTGTACTAGTAGTTTATTGTAAGAACTTTGAGGTCTCAATAGTTCCTTTTATTTAAACTATGAAATGCATGTCATTATAATGTTCCATAATACTAATAAATGAATATATTTGGTTGTTGTGTGCAGAAGTGTAGTTACTGTCAGAAGAGGTGTCTGGGGAAGCGGCAGGCGGGAGCGTGTGTTCAGTGTTCATATGGACGATGTCCCACCTCCTTTCATGTGACCTGTGCCCATGCGGCCGGGGTCTCCATTGAGCCAGATGATTGGCCATACGTGGTGTCAATCACCTGCCATAGACATCAGATGCAAGGCTCCTCAGCTGTGAGTATTTGTATTTATTTCAGTCACATAAGACAAGTTATATCATACATGTAATATACAATTCATGTAAGAAGCAGAAGCTAAGTGTTTGTTCATTAACATTACAGGACTTATGGACAAACAGTCACACACTGGGATGACTTTACAAAACTTTAGCATGAAATTCCATAATTATTTCTACCCAATGTACAAAGTGCAATAAGTAAATAAAGTCTTAATCACCATTCTGTCTCTTTCAGAAACTGCAAGGGATCCAGGGGACCATATCTCTGGGCCAAATGGTTATATCCAAACACAAGAACCTGCGCTACTACAACTCTAAAGTCACACAGATCACCTCCCAAACCTTCTACGAGGTCATGTTTGATGACGGCTCCTTCTCCAATGACACGTATCCAGAGGACATAGTGGTGAGCTTTAGCTTCATTCCTGTCATACTTCATAACGTCTGTAAGAATTAAAATTATGAACTGGGCAACAGAAATGTACTTTAGATAAAATCAGAGTCATGATATTCTAGATTTCTAGATTTCTAGATTTGTTTTTGTATATAGACATGTTTTTGAGGCTTGCACCAACTACCTGCTGTTAAACACTTTGCTCTACTGCCTTACAAACTTACTTCAGTAGCACACATGGTCTGAAGATTGAGATTTTTAAAGTAAATGACAACATGGTCTTTAATAGTGTACTGTTCATAGTTTGTTCACAGTTTTTATGTCGTTTGACGAGTTCAGAGAGAATAGACGGAGCAAGGTGCTCCACATTTGCCTAACTGTGTATTTTTGTACTTTTAGAGCAGAGATTGTGTAAAGATGGGTCCTCCTGAAGTAGGGGAAGGTGTTCAAGTCAAATGGCCTGATGGGCTTTTCTATGGTGCTAAATATTTGGGATCCAACATCTCCTACATGTACCAGGTACCAACACTGAGTTGAGTCATTTGACCCACTTACACAAACTCAGATGTAGTTAAACTTAAACTTCAGAATAATCAGGACTAGTGACAATGTCAGTGTCCCTGGGTTTATTTTTGAGGTGGTGAAAACTGAATGAGAGCGCTCGAGCCTACGTCAGAAAGAACAAAAGTAGGTGGAGGAAGGTAGAGAAGGGTAGAGGCTCCCAGTAGGGACAGATGGATGCAGTGGAGAAGCAGAGGAAGAGAAGGTGACGATCTGCATTATTCAAACTTACTGAAATATTCACTAAGCACAGTCATGCGGCTTCCACTTAAATCTTTATTTAGTTCAACTGGGCGTCAGCTGTTAGATATGCACAAATGCATCAGTGACGCAGTTTGAGATGAACACGAATTTCCCATTGTCAAGGTGGATTGAAATATTAAAATGCTATTGCAATCAAATGCACAAACGTCACTCATTCTGAAATATTTGAACTAAATTTTATTTGTGTGTCTAGGTGGAGTTTGAAGATGGGTCTCAGGTACTGGCAAAGAGAGAAGACATCTACACCCTAGAGGAGGACTTGCCTAAAAAAGTCAAGCGTAGATTTGTAAGTAATGGACTCTACAGCAAAGATCATTTGGTATGCATTTTTATTATTGGAAAATCAAACAAAGAGAAACCTATATATATATATTCTGTTGTCCTTTTATTTAGTCTACAGCGTCCAGCATGCGTTTCCAGGACACCTTCTTTACCACACAAGGAGAAAGGAAACGTCAAAGAACTCCAAATTCGCGCTTCCAAAAAGACTATGTGGCTCTGCCAGGACTCCGTACAACTGCCAAAAGCTCCTGGGAGCCACGCAGCCCGAAAGGGAAATGAATACTTGGAGCCTGTGACTGATAAATGCACTGAATGAGCCATGGATGTAAACAGAACGTTTTGGCTGTTTTTTGGTTGTGTGCGTGTGTATGTGTGTGCGCGCGCGCGTGTGTGTGTGCAACTGAATGAATCTGCTCCATTTTTCAGCATTACCGAATTTACCTGTAAAACGAATGCCAGGCAAAACTTAAGGGAACGTGAGCTGTATTTTGCTGTGTGTTTAATTATGATTATGGTGCTTGGACATTTTATTGCAGAGACCGAGTGGGACTTTTCTGTACATTTGACTTGTCGGCTGAGCTGAGGTGCATAGACTTGCAGACAACATGTTGTCTGAATTGCTTTGTGCCATCAGATCAGTCAGGGATGTGAGTGGGGAAAAGTTTTCTGTGTATATAACTGAAGTTTAGAATTTTCTAGCTTTGGTAGCTTCGGGGGTCTGATTTTATTTTGAGTATTTAAGCACTTTCCTTTTACTATTTTCTTCATGTCTTAACTGCGCCCTCTGCATGTTTAACATAGTCTCTCAAATGCTTTTGCTGGACCTTGTCTGTGCAGTACAAAGGCTTTCTTCCTGTATATTACAAAAGAAAGCTGATAAATGATCAGCTGAAAGTTGAAAGAAACATTTATTTTGTAAAAGATTGGTTTTATGATAATCCATGAATAGCGCCAGGCAGGAAGCCATGTACTTTGCATTAGACATTTCCCAATGTGAAATGCTACTGTTGCTCTTTTAGATGAACCACATTGTTGAAATTATTTAAAATTTGTATTTATTTTTGGCTTGCTAGTTTCACCATTGTTAATTGCTGTAAGAAAACAAATTGAAAAAATACATATGTTTTGTTAGTACATGGTGAGTGGTGTACATCATTTGTCTTACTACAGTTTCCAATCACCAGGACTGAACTTTGTTGGGCTTTTAGTGGTTCAGACTGAGCAGGTTACTTGGCAGTAAACAGTGACACAGCCTGAGGCTTCAGCAGCTGCGTGTCAGAGGCTGCCACAAAGAAGACTTAAGTCAAATATCTCACATCCACAGAGTCTCTTGTGCTGTCTGCAGAAGACAGAGGCAGATAATGCAGTCATCCTTTACACTCACTCAGGCATGAATGAATGGGGCCTTTTTGGCTGTGTACTTAGGCACCAGTATATTTGAGCTACAAATGCTATAACCACACTGAAGATGAATGTAGAGATCTGCATCTTTTTTGATAATTAAAATATTCAGTGGCCTACACAAAAAAGATCAGTTCATTCTCAAAAGTTCCATAGTGCCCCTTTACCAATATCCTTGTCTATTTCTCATCTTTTAGAATTGCATGTCTACAGACAACACGCTTGCACTTCCTCTTTCCCATTTAACTCTTGCAAACAAGTTAATTTTTCACTGTATAATTGAGAGACAGTGATTATGTTTGAACATGTTATTGGGAATCACTCATTTGCTATTTGCAAAATGAATAAACGCAGACTAAATATGAACTGAACTAACATAGTTTAGACACTGCTGTTGGCTGCAGATTCATGTAGCCAATACCTACATCATTCGACCTTTGTGAATGCTTTGTAAAATAAATCAGATCTGAGTATATTTCAAAACAAAAGCTAAAACAAAGATATGTATTTCACTTGAGTTTATTTGTAACAAATGAAACTTGTGTCGACAAGAACAGAAGTCCATACAGACCCGTTGTTTGTTTCCCACACGCTCTGAGAACAATATAAGAAAAAAAATAAAAAAGCACTTGTTGACTCAAAGCAGAAAACAACAAAAAATTGACAATAACAGACCAATTGGAGGTAACCGATTCAAATAACACTGTATTTTTTATATATATTTTTATACATTTTCAAAACTCCAGTTTTATCCATCCACATAATACATTGGGGGTAAATAGAACACTTTTGTTGTGAGACATTTTGTGGTGTGACAAATCCACGCTGTGTATTGCACTTAACTGTGTCATAAACTGTGCATCAGGTGCATCATTTTTTATGATATCACTCTATTCTTTATATATTTAATGTTTTATTATTTGATCATTCATATGTTCAGGTATTTATATTATATTATTTAATTATGCATTTCACTTAGTCTCTGTGTGGTATTTACATATACACAACCTTGAGCAAATCAGGGTCCAGCTGTTCTGAGTTCAAGTAAAACTCCTTTGGGGGCAAAGTAAGATGCTAATATAGTGCATAGTATAAAGAGAGAAAGTGCAAGTCTTCCTGTAACAGGTGCGACCAAATTGGAAATCTCAAAAGTGAAACCATGCATTCAAACAATGTCAACACAAAGAGTCAGTGTTTATGGATATGGTGATGAGGAGACATAGCACCTGAACTTCTCTCAAAAATGAATTTAATGTATACAAGATTTCATTATATTTTTATATGATAGACAAATGTATTTCCTTTTCATATTAATCATTAACCACTGTTTCATAGCTCCAGATCTACATAGCTGCTTTAATAAGACTTTTCTGAGCCAGCTCACAGTCAATGCCAAATGTGGACAACATTACGTTTTCAAGAAAGAATAAATACAACAAACATGTGCAGCGTCAAGATAATTTTGTAATGGCAACGACATCCAGTCGATTCCAAACCTTTAACTGTAGAATACTTGTAGCTGATGGCATTGAGATGACCTTCACGTTATATTCAAATGTTAAACTATTTAGGCTACAAAGAGCCTTCCATATTAATTCACAGCCCAAAAACAGAATAGACAATGTACTTTCACATATTAAAACATAACATAAAACAATACACCAGACATTCAGTCATAAACATACACACTGGCATACATAAAGTACACAAACAAAACTTTAAAGTAATGTTATCAAAATAGGCGTGTAATATAAGGCACTAGAAATCTAAAATCAAAATAATTATTGGATGCAGCTGAAGAATGAGCATTCGTTGGTTGCTATGACAAGTAAAAGGATGACATCATTACCAATTACTGATAAACTCTCATTATATTTGAACTGACTAAATGAAAACATCCTTGTGTCTGGAAAAAAGACACAACATTGTAGACGTCCTACTGGTCATGGCGTGTAACTGCAGTTAGTGAATTGACACAAAAATATATAATACATCTACTTATTGCACACAGAAAGAGACAAGTCAAAAGTGAGCATTCCAGTGAGATTTTGTTCAAAACCCCTAAAACATTTTAAAGGTCCCGTAGTACACAAAATTGACTCTTGTGACCTTTAAACCATGCTATAGTGTTGTTACCGCCTCAAAAACATAGCAGGAGTTGTGTTTTGTTTCATTAACATGTTTGATTAATCCTTTATTATTAGTCTGTCACACCTCCAAAGCTCAAAACCCTCTGTTCCACCTTGTGATGTAAGATAGTGGTAGTTTGCAAAATATCAACTACCTTTTACCTGTTACCTGTTTTCAGTTTGAGAGAAGAACATTGTTAAACATGTGTGAATGAAACAAAACACTACTTCAGGTGTGTTTGTGATGAGGAACCAACATAATAGCATATATCAGAAAGCAGTGTAATATGGGCCCTTTAAATTAGTTTCTTGCTTAATAAACAAACATATTCGGACACATATTTGTCTGTATTATCACTATAATCATTGCAGTCGCGCTCTGCTCTATTTCATTAGGCCTTCTCCTAACACCGAATCATTACCATAGATCTGGCGTGGACATCACAGGCTCACATCGTACCGTGCTTGCCAACTTGTTTGTGAGAGGTGGAGGGTACAAAGAGTGACACTTAACTGTGCTGTTTCCATAGATCTGTGAACACTTTCCACACATTACATTTGATTGTACACTTTTAGAACAATACCTTATCACATGAAAAGGTCGCTACAGCTCATTTGATTACGTTAGAAGAAATAAAAAAAGAAAAAAAAAAAAAGAAAGAAACATGATCTTGTCTGGTTATAGTCAGTGAGGACAAAGTCTTGTACAAAAGCCCCCAAATCAGCTAAAAAGGAGGAACATGCCATGAATAATACCCAGTTAAAAAAACAAGATAATCACATCTCTATATTATTGTCTAAAAAACTAAATTAATGCTTTACTCTGTGGTATACGTTTTAAACCTCTTTCAGATTTCCCTTATCTAATAGTGAAGCATAAGGTTGAACTGGTGTCTTTTATTATTGTATGGTAGAAATACATATATCTTCTTTTTCATTCACAGGAAACAAAAGTCTGTCTCCAAACAGGAAAAACACTATTGGTGTCTTTAATACTGTGTGCTCTGTGTTCAGGCTCCGGTTGGCAAAACTCTGGGGCTCAAAGGTCCCAGTTCTCTCAGTCCACGAGGCCTCCATGAAGCTGGATTCCAGGTCATTCTCCGTCCCCTGTGACAGCCAAACACTCTCTTGGCTTCTGTTGTAGGGTTAGTGATGCTACACTGGTGTTGAACAAGGTGAGAGTCCCACCCCCAAAACAATGTAAAGCAATCTCGGTGCTCACAAAAATCAGATTTGATCAAGCATTTTTGATTGTTACAGTGTTTGAAGTTTCTTCTCCAGCCTGACGAATGAGGGAGTGTGTGTTTGGGCAAAGGGTGCGTAGGACTGCACCCTTGTCGTCATTTAAGTTGCTATGGCTCAGTTAGAAGTGCTGTTTCTGGGTACGGGAGAGGCCGATGGTCCCTTCTTCACTCTGCATGTGGTGGCGGTATCCTCAAAGACACATCACGGCCTAGTGCAGTTACTTGAAGCAGGTGTGACCTTAGAGAAGTGCACTAGGTGGGGATGTGATAAGAGATAGCCACTGGTTTTATGTTGCATAGTGATCAAAGCTCCCCAGGTACTCCAGACTGGCCCTGTAGCAGAACTGGTACTGGTCCTGCACAGAAGACATGGTTGAGTTAGGTTTAAAATGAATGCAAAGAACGGTGACTGTAGCCGTGAGGAGTCTGACCTCTGTCTGGACGGTGGCTGGTCTTTGAGTACGCAGCATCTTCACGGTCTGAAAGATGTCCACCACTCCTTCGTACCTCATCCTCTCCAGCACTATGCTAAGAGTGATGAAAACACCCGTCCTCCCAACTCCCGCACTACAGGAGAAACACAACACACATTTGAAATCATCATGTCATTTTAATATGATTCAGTTTAGACTAGAGATGCACTGATACTGATACTAATACTGTGGCTTTAAGTATCTGCTGATATCTGATATCAACCAATACCAGCGCAGACCAAAAACAGCATTTATTCCTTTAAACAAAACTAAAATAAGAAAAATCTGATCCAAATGTGTAATTTAGCTGTTATTTATGTCCCAGGTAACACCAAAATATTATGAGACATTCTGGGCCAATTAAGACCAGCAAATGTTTAAATTATATCAATGTTGTGTCCAACCAGGGTATTGACTGAACTGATATTTCAAAGCCGATTCTCCGATCCAGCAATTTTTCAGTATTGGTGTCGATATTCAACACCAGTGCCAGTACCAGATCAGTGCATCCCTAATTTAGACCTCACTTTAGTCCATTAGTTTCAGCCTTACCTGCAGTGTACCGTTATAGGACCATCTTGACCAAACTGCTCCTTAGTTTTATGCACCTGCCCAATGAAATCGATAAAACCCTCCCCTGACTTTGGCACTCCTTGCTCCGGCCAATCAGTGAACTGGAACTGACGGACTGTTCGTGATTGGCCGTCCTAAACAGGGAGGACACTGTTAGGTCTTATCGCTGTAAAAAGGAGTGTCTCTCAAAGTGTGGACTCACCCTGGCGTCTGTGACCTTGAACTCTCGGAGGATGTACTGGGGCATGTTGTACTCTGCCATGGGGTCTACCACAAAGTACTGGTACCGGGCCGAACGCTCTGCGGGCCAGTACTGATGACACTTTTCCTGCAAAAGAAGGACAAGGAATTTTTTTATTTGTACTTGAATGCTCCCAAGGTAATGGAGGCGTCGGCGACTGACACCCTGAGCAGTTGTACTTAGTATTTAGTAAAAAAAAAAAGCTAAATACCTGCATTAAAATGTATTTGGAATGTATTCAGTTTTCAGTATTCAGAGTACTGTATTCTGAATGCCTAGAAAACTTTATAATTGAAGTTTTAAAATGCTGATTAAAACCATTTTATGTTTGTTGTACTTTTTATAATGTATTCTTCTGTATCACTGATTAGACAAGGAATAATTGCACAAACTAATCACTAGAGCGGTGTTTTTCTCTTTTTCTCAGTGCATTCGTGATCAAATATTTGCAATGCATTCCTTTGATTTTAGGAAAGTAACAGGATTAATTTATTCATACAACTCACACTACTGCTACTCCTGATAAAATGGTGCGCCAAGTTAACCTAACACTTTTTCTATTATTATGACCTGTCTGGACTACAGACTGAATATATAAATGGACATAGCTATCATATCATAGGAAGTGTTCATGTGGGCACTTCTGCCTCGTTCAACTCTGTTTCCAATTAACTTTACATTGAAAAATCCTCACCTCTCTCTCTGTTGCTTTGAGTCTCATCATTTTTGTCTTAAAATCTTTATATTAACACTAGCTTTTTTGTTCTAATATGGCTCAAAATTCGCAAAATACTCTTAGCATTGTGAAAATTAGTTCACAATTTTCTAGCTGTTTTCATTGGTTAAATCAACAATTTTATCAAACCAGGCTGTGAATGCGACAGTTAATAAATTGAATTCTTATAGATTTGTAAAAGGTAAAGCACTGCATTTGGCTTTTTTGGATATGGGGTAAGACGACCTACCCGTCCCATTTCCCTTAGTTTAGTGAGCATGACGACAATGGTTGAGTTGTGTTCCCACAGCATCCTCCAGTAGTCCTCTGTGGTCTCTGCCAGTGGACCTTGAGTTGCTATGTAGGCCTTCTGTTGCCTATAGAGGAAAGTGCATGCATTACTACGGTGTTGCACAAGATGGGGCAGTAATAAACAAGTATTTTTACCTGTATCCATCAATAAAGCTGGCATTTATATAGTCAGACCCTTCGACCCCTCTGATTGGCTGCAGACAAACGCGTGTGGTCTCATAGGGCATAATGTTGACCAGGCGGTTCTTAAATTTGTTGCATGGCAAGTTGGCACTCACAAACCGGGAAGTGTGGGCCTTGGCACTGGCTAAACGCTGGAACAGAAACACACATTTGTTGTTATAACATTGTGCAAACCTGGAGGGAGATATTTCACAGATCACAAATTGTCTCTTAAACAAAACCCAGCGTAGGAAGTCAAGGCAAGAACTCAAAACTCAAGGACGCCTTTCCAATGTGTTGAGCACATGGTATGGTTTTCTTCTGAGCAGAGAACTTACAATGAGAAAATCAGGCTACATTGACTGACAGGCCTAAGGATATTTAGCCAGACAACTTCAATTGAATAAACAACGGAGGGGCAACGTAAGGGGGACAGAGCCAGTGGTTAGGAATGGGAGGAGGGTTTGTATTAAGACGAACGAGAGGAGGAAGGAGAAAATCAAAAGTTGGGGTACCAGGAAACCACAAGGCCCCACACTGTCTCTAGACTCCGATATGAGCCCCAGACAATCCGAGCGAAGAGAAGAAAAAAAAACACAAGAACACACGCATTCAAAAACAGCTACGTGCACAAAAGCAGGCAGGACCATTGGATGACATAACTTAAAAGAGTGAAGGGTAGAGTAGGGGGAAAACCACAGACAGGAGGGGAACAATGCACTAACCATAAGGAGCGCTGTTTAGCTACCGGAGCGCTGTGGGAGAATGTGAACAGCTCTATTTTCTTACAGATGGACCGTGGCTGGAAAATCCCACAGTAACCACCAGTTCACCAGTTCAATCAGACTTCCAGGATCAACAATAGTAATTCTTTATGGCATCTGGTTTGTACTGCATAGTTTGATCAATAAAATATCATATACGCAAATATCTATCTGCTATATGTTAAAGTACAGTGACCCAACAGTGCTGAAAATTTTTTTAACTTGTTTTTCTTCCATTATCTGCTGGGATCTAAATGTTCTTTGATTATAAATGTTATTCTAACTGCAGAAAAAGCATACCAGGCTATCTTTTTATCTACTGCACTGCTGAACTGAGACACTGACATACGAACATGTTAGATTTTTCAATTAAAGGGCCCATATTTACACATAGGGCTATTATTTATTTGGCTATTTTCTGATCTATGTTATAATTCTGTTTCCTCATCACAAACATACCTTGTGATGTCATGTGGTAATACAGAAAGTGCTCCACAGTGTTTTTAAACTCCATACACCTTCACTTGAACCATTTAGAAAATATAGCTGTAATCCTGATTTATTTTACATATATTATTTTATATATATTAATTTGGGCCATTATTATTTTGTATTATTTGGAGGAATTATTTTATATTACATTGGACTTATTTTATTAACAGTTCATGTTATTTATTATATTTATGTTGGGTACATTTGTACATTTCGTTTAGTTTTTCCACCGTGATGTTGGTTCCTATTGTTTTCAGGGGAGCGCATTTGTGGGGCGCACTTGAAGTTGCTGAATAAAAAAAGACACGAACGGTTCACTGTGCTGCCGTGTTGATTACTTTAGCACGAAAGACTGCAGGGACAGAAGAAGAAATTCATCCTAGAAAATCTAACTGTAACCCGCTATACCCACGGCCTCATTAGACATTTCAAAACAAGATACGAGGGTTACATAGCTGTTAACTTAAAAACTAAAAACTACATTTTGAGCATTGGAGATGTAAACAGACTAATAACGCAGGATTACTCAAATGTGTGAATGAAACAAAACACAACACCAGGTATATTTTGAGGAGGTAACAACATTCTAACATGGCCTAAAACTAACACGAGTCAATTTAGCATAATATATGACTTTTAAAAGAAAGATTCCGGTTTTATCGTCACTGTCAAAATTTACTCCATCTATTTAATTTCTTGCTCAAGCACTCCCCCTGTTGGTCAGCTTCCATCACGCTTTATGTTGGGCATCAGTATAAAGCCGCGCAAACCGTTTGTGTGGCTCAGGGTTCATTGTGATTCTGTGGAGGCCGTTGTCATTAGGACACAAATGCCACGGAACAGGACAGAGCGCTGTAGTGTTTACTCTACCCCCGCTGAGACTGAGCAGACACCAGCCCTGTCAGTGAAATATGTAAGCCATCTGCGTTTGACATATACCTGTACGGATGAAGTCATTTTTCAAAGTATGGCAAGGACAACATCTGCTGTGAATTCAACTAGCAGCAAGTGAATATCAGAGCAAAAATTAAGCAAGCAAAAATGAAACTATAACCAGAAGAATAAGAGTAATTATAAAGCTATTTGTGTTGATTTAAAGCAAAAGGAAGTGTTTAATTATACCTATATTTTGACAAAATCTCAACAGACAATCACAACTATCCTATCATTATATACTGAATACTACTGAGAGTGTCCTTGTGTGCTCAAATCTATTATTGTTTATACTAGTAAGACAAAATAAAATAAAAAACTGGGATAGATAAAGAAAAATGGTGAATAGGGATGGAAACATCAGCAGCTTCTTGAGATTTACAGAGTTGTCATGTCTAAATTACAAATGGAACTAAATAAAATTCAGCTTGGAAGACCTAACTTGGCTCCCAGGTAGACGCACATTGGCTTCGGTTTGTGCCACGCCCCACCTCCTCCCCTTGGTTTCTCATCACCTCATTGCCTCCTTCACTCTTCTCAGCCTCTCATCATCAAAACATCTCCTAAACATCATCTAATTGGCCGCACCCTTCATCACAATTTTTTCTGTCGGGGTTTGAGCACCAAAGATAACTCATTCAAAAAGCTACTAATACTTTCTCTTTCAGTCTCTCCATGCTGAAATTACATATTGCACAAAAAACACATATACTGTACCTGAATGATTTTTCAAAATGGCATTCCCTCTCACCTTAAACTCGACCTCCATGCCGGTGACGTTCTCCCCGGGCTCGATCTGCGTCAGCCTTTGAATGTAGGAGTAGAGGTTTCGCGCCGGGACCTCCGTG
>KN506564.1:0-11180 GCA_000787155.1 Scartelaos histophorus
AGAAAACATTTGGCTTTCCAAGTACCAGGACAATATCAGGATCAATGAACTATTACAATGAACAATGAACACTGTTAACTCTGAACATGTCATTCGACTATATCTATGTGCAATACTGAAGACCATGTAGAACATCTCTGATATAATTCACTTAAGTTACTCTACTGATATTTATCCTAATGCTGCTATACATAAACATAGTCATATTACTGTAAATAACTAAAATAAATATAATATACTGAAGTCACTCTACAGAGATTTATTCTGTTCATATGCTGCACTGTTAATTTTGTACATAATAGAGTCTATTTTAAGTCTATTCTTAAATTATTTTTAATTATCTATTATCTTGTTTTATTGCATGTTACCATTTTTCTGCTGTTCTTGAACTGTGTGTTGCAACACTAGAATTTCCCCACTGTGGGACTAAAAAAAGGCATATCTTATCTTATCTTATTATGTTACCATTGTTTTTAATGCATGTGCCAGTGTGCTCACCAATACATGTGCTGCTCTGAACAGATAGCTGAAGGGATAGTACAGAAGATTTATGAAGGAGGCTGCATACAGATCTGCGTAGCGCATAACTTGAGATGCAAATAGGGTCTGTCTGGATCCACTGCGAAACAGACTGCCCATCATTCCATAGCACATATCCATGTCATGAGTCACTTTCTGGTAAAGACAAAGATAAAATGTTACATAACATCTACTAATAAATAAAGCTGGAGTGAAGATTTTGTACCTTGATGCGCCTCTGAAGAGAGCTGATGTCTGGACGTTCATTACTGCTGCTATCCAAATGTCTGTGCACGCAAACACAATGAAGCTGTATGAATATAACATCTAATAAAATATATTGTACCAGCTTTCATATACTAAATGATGAGTCAATATAGTAATTATTGTGACAGACCTAACTGGGCATAACCGGTCTCCCTAATGGAAAGACACTCACTTGTAAAGATCAGCGAGGAAGCAATCCAGAGACTGAAGCTCTTCAAATATAGCTGTTTAACAAAAAGCATCACTCCATTCAGATTCAAAAGTACAAAATATAAAAAAGCAATGGTGTTCTTTGACTTACAGCTTTTGTCTGTCCATACATGAAGCTCCTGTGCAAGCTCTGGGATCACCAGGAAGGTCCTCCAGCCTTGGCGCTTCTTAGACTTGAGAATATCACCAAAAATATGGTCTCCAATGTAAATAATGTCCTTTCCTTTGGCTCCCAGTAGGTCACATACAATGTCTGAGGAACCTGGATAGAGACAGCACCAAGGTACCAAGAAAGATCAGACCCAGTAGTCCTACTTTAGGTTTATTGACAGCTTAGCCTTTCTCTCCAGGCTTTGTTTCATGGTCTTTGTATGCAAAGCCTAATTACAAGTTCCATTCCATCATGTATAACCCCATCAGGAGAGCAGTTTTGGGGACCAGCTTTTGTCCCTGTCCTTCTCCATGGACACACTCTTGAAGCCTTATGTCCTACATGCCATACGTCTGTACAATGCATCCCTGTAGCTGATGAATGAAAGAGGACGGTCTGCTATGTTGCTATGTTTGCTTCTATGTTGCTGCTGCCGAACTTTGAATTTTCTTTTGGATCAATAAAGTATCTATCGATTATGGTCCTACTGACAGTAATTACCATAAGCATGACTTATGGTTTACATCATCATCTATTACTACTTATACTTGAGTTGATGCCAGTTGACAGAGCGCCATTTACAGGTTATGTTAAAATCCGTACCTCCAGAGTAGACGATGCCATGCTGCAGTGGTCCGGTGTATGTTCCAATCTTGAGACGACCTGAAGCCTTTTTGAAACATAAAACACACTCAGTTAGGTAAACTAGTTCCACTGAATGAAAGGACTAAAGTGGTTGTTTTGTTGAGCCACTCACTGTGTCCACTTGGCGCAGCACTGTTCCCTCTCCAAAAAACAGAGGTTTGCGAGCATCCACCAAGATCAGATCAAAATACGACTGCCAAGGCCTGTGTGGTGTCCCTGGCTGAGCAGCAGGACAAAAAATATGAATAAGATGCTTTTTCTTTTCTGGTGTACATATGGAGATTTTATTCATTTATGTCATTATTATTTACATTTTTCTGTCTTTGGGAAAAATGTATGGAAAATGCACCAGAGCCAGTGATCATTGTTGAGGTCCATATGAGTAAAGTGAAAGTAACCCTCCCACAGATACACGTTTGCCTAACCCATGGTTCCAATGTTTCCCGGTTTATGAACAATATATTTTCTTCTGACACAAAGTGCTTAACGGAGCATTCCACAGAATGGCTTTAAACTGCTTTTCATTAATTAATTAATTAATTAGTATTTATTATTTGTATTATCATAACTATTCTTGAGTATTTTAACTCTTGACCCAATCATACAGAAGCTATTTATTGCAGGAGTTGAGTGTTTAGTTCATTAGCCTCGTCATCAGGTCAAACTTACCTTTGGTCCATGAGGAAAGTCAAAAAGGTACGTCATAATTTTCTGTTAAAAAACAAAAACATAGAACAGCATTAAGAACTGTACAACGTTATGTAGCATTTGTAAACTGTTCAGTGTCCTACCTCTGTATATTTATAATCACTGTTGGTGGCCAGAAAAACTTTAGCGACTTCATTCATGCGACTCAGGAGAAGAGGAAGTTTTGGCTTTATGATGTAAAAAAAAAAAGTTACAAAAAGGAGAAAAGTTTGCCTATTTATAATGTCGATATTTATGTTTTATTAAGAGTGTTTGGGATATTTTTCATAGCGTTGACACTGATACTGATTATTTTGTTGTTTTGGTTTCAGTAAACTTTATATTGTGTCTAGAGAACAATGCAGTTTGCACTGCTTCCAATCCTCTTGTGTCATAAACAAGTAAACTTACATCTTTGACCACATACTTCTCCAGGTTTTCGACAGTCTTCTCTTTTAATGATCCCTGTGACAAAACAAGCCCATCTCAAATGAATTTAGTGCCAGCAATGAAGCAGAAAATCTTGAAAATAAGGGTTACCTTGAAATGAACCCAATCCACAGCATCCCGAACATCCTGGAACATGCTCTTGAATGACATGAAAAGATCTCCATCTTTAAAGCCAGTTTCACAGCTTAAAAAAATAACGTAGAGTTAAAACACAACATGAATCCTTACACCTTTTCACAGTTAGGAATGAGATTTTAAAAAGCTAGGGTTATCTTTGTCAGTTCATAGGCAAAAAATAACTGTCTACAATCAAGACAAAGGTTGGCTTGTTAGGTTTTGGAGTGTTTTGGAGGCTTCATTTTAGTATCATTTGATTTTCTGTTTTCTAAGTTGGTCCCATTTCAAATTTATAGCAGTTATAATTTTGTGTGCGGAGTATGAAGTACCTGGAATATCTGGAGCAGTTGCTAAAGAAGTCCACCAAACAAGCAAAGAGGTAGGTCTCTGTAGGAAGATAACATTGGATAATACTGATAACTATATGCTGTAGATTACAACAAAATATGAACAATGCAACAAAACAAAAACCTATTCCAAAGCATGGTGCAAGTTTTGGATACATGTCGTTATTATATGTGATTTTAAACTGACAGTAGCACTTTGAGATGTGTTTTTCAAATGTAAAGTGCAATATAAATAAAATCTATTATTATTACTCTTATTATCATTTTACCAGGGAGATTGAAAAGCGTGTTGAGGATGTAGAAGCGATCAGTGTCTCCGCGCTGTATGAACTTGTTAGGATACATCTCCCTGATGTCCGGTCTGCAAGGAACAACATTTTGGGGCTGTCAGATTTGAGTATGTGGATTTAAAGATACATTGTGCAACTTTTCTGACATCAGGGTCTGGTATTTGTTTCCCTGGATATGTTCTCGCTTTGCTTGAAATGTTCCACGGCATGACATTAAACATATCCAGCAAAAGTTTATTCATTACTGCCGTTTCTGTTGCTAAAAAATATAATTTGTTCTGTGAATAGGGATGCCTCTCCACAGATCTGAACTGTAATGTAGCGTAGAGCTGTAACCTGCAAATCTCACGTGATAGATACACTGTTAAACATTCTAGAGAAAGCAATAATATTTCCATTCCACTAGAAATGTTACGCAGTGCACCTTTAAGTATAAATAATCACCAAGTTACAATTACCAATCCAACACTTTCATAATTTTAATGGGGCAACATTACAATTACATCTTGCCGTATTTGCAAGCATTTTAAATAAACAATGCAAAAAAAAAAATGACATACCCCCTTATGAAGTTGAATCCATGCACACAGACAAGGATATTCCCATAAGCATCCACTTTGAGCAGGTTTCCATAGTAGGTGTCAAAAACCAAGCCCCTACAACAGTGAGGAGTTAAAATCCTGCATTCAAAAAAATACTCATACGGATGGTTGAAGTGACTTTACGTTCTCACCTGGTAGGAAAGGTGGGGTCATACACAAAGTTGAGTAATTCTTGAGGATATCCAATGGAAACAAGGCGCTCCACCGTGAGATCGAAACCCAATGACTCATACTCGGGGGATTTGTATACTGCACAGAAGACACATCCTTAGTGACTGATACAGCTCCTCCTGGCTGAGAACATTTAGAAGCAGTGTCCTCATCAAAAACGAAACAGCTCATTATTTAAAGGTCCGTTATTGCACAAAATTGACTTTAAGCTTTAAGTCATGTTAGAACATTCACCTCATCAAAAACACACCTGGTATTCAATTCAATTCAATTCAATTTCTCTTTATTGTCACATGTGCATATACATACAAGATATATAGCACAGATGAAATTGCTGTCCTCTCCCACATCAGTGCAAACATTTTAAAAAAAACATTTAAAAAAAGGAGAGAAAATGTGCAAACGCCAAGTAAAAAAAAAGAAAAGTGCAAACCAAATAAATTGTGTTTTGTTTCATTCACACATGTTCTTTTTATTAGTCTGTCTATATTTCCAAAGCTCAAAATGCTCTGTTCCACCTTGTGATGTCATGAAGAGGTTTCATGTTCACAACTACCTTTTACTTTTTGCTCAGTTGAGAGTGGCATTTTTTGTTGTTATACTTTCATTATCCCTGTAGAGAAATTGTTCTCTGCATTTCAGCCATCCTTGGTCAGTGGAGCACTTCCTGTATTAATACATGTCATCAAAAGGTGGAACAAAATGTTTTCTGTTTGAGAGAAGAACTCAGCCTAAATATGCAGAGATTTTGTCTTAAAACATCAAGGAATGTTTTTGATGAATAAATGACATTATAACATAGATCAGAAAATAACGTAATATGGGCCCTGTAACTAACGCTCAGTAATGGAGACAAGAGTTCAGATCTACAATAACTCAAAGTCTACATCACAAACAAACTTGTTACTGTCTCAAATTCAACACTTGGCTGAAGGTCACATGACATATCAGTAGGAGAAATTACATTTACACTTCACCTCACCTGCAAGAGTATAATCCATGTCAAAACCAAAACACTTGATCTTCTCCATAGCCAAGCTTCTGTTCACAAACACTCTACAAACACACAACATAATGTCACAAAAATGCAAACTGAAGTCACCTTTTCTGTTGTAAGATAAGACGTTATATCAAACCCATCCTCCAACCACACCAGTTTAAGGGATGAAATGAACATGTGAGATGTTTTATGACATGTCCATGTGTCAGAGGGTTCCATGGAGGTGAGATCCGCACTCACAAACATGTACATAAGCTTCAGTGACAACATAAACAAGAAAGCTGCATACCTCATGGCTGGATGAGCCAGCTCCCGTGGAAAGCTTTTTAACACAGAATACACAGCTGTTTACTACAACTTGTATTTTAGCAAATTGGGACGATCAGAAGGAAAAACGTAATGAGCAACAGTGTACGGGCACATTGTTAATAGTATCATTTGTACTGCCTAAAGACAATTTAACAACTGAGAAGTAAGTAACATGTAGACTTTACAAAAATAAAGGAGACATGTCGTGAGCCTGATTTCCTGTTGCACCACACTTCCAGTTTCAGCATTATGACTTTCTATGACAACTTCAACTAAGTCAACTAACTCTTTTATACATGAACTCTTTGGGTTATTTTTAAAAACTTTTTAGAAAATACTTTTTGCCCCAAAAAGCCATAGGTTTGGTGGGACATTGTAGAGGGGCAGAGGTTGAAACGTTTAAATAAAATGTTCTGATCAAGTAGAAGGCTGTTTATTACATTCTACAATTTAGATCTAATATAGGCCTACACTTAATATGCTTTTCGAGTAAGTATATTTTACATTTTAAAAACAGAATGCATCTATTGCATGTAATACAGCAGCTAAATACAGCAGACATATGTTATTCTCTAACTCAGTGGGAAGTGGGGGGAGGACAACCAAGAGTGACAGGTGGTCACTCTGTGTTGGTGTAATTTGGGCAGATTCAATCACCAGAGAAGGACCACAGACCTGTGGTGGGCTTCACGCGTGTACTTCTTCAGAGCTACTCCATCCATGTTGGCAGGCAGGTCGGCGTAGTTCTGCAAGCGGTCGCTCCATGATGTTGTCATTGTTAAATGGTCTCTAAAAAAAGCAGAGATGTAGGAATGTGAGGCAGTGCACAAGTAACACTTTATCTCAAGGTGACAGGAGGTGGTGGTGCGTTTGGAAAGAGTAGATGAGGTTTCTTGTTTATTTAAATGTGCAGGTCTAAATCACCATCGTGCCTTAACCTTACTTAAATATTTGTATTTAATTCCTATCATGTAGGTAGACACACCATAGTTAGGGCCCAATTTAAGGTCAATTTAAAAATCAAGCCCACCTATAGCATAAAGTAATTCATCATTTACTTATAATCAACACTGACCACTGATTGACGTGACCAGACCCTTGAGACATGAGGCTCAGTGTGGTGCAGTGACCCCTGGCAGTATTTAAGGCAGTATTTAAGATCCCCCGGTCGTCATGTGTGTGTTACGACATGAACACAGCCACAGCTTTTACAATCACAGTAAGAGCACAGTTGGACTCACATGAATGCAGACGCCTCGATGGAGCCGCACAATGTTCTGCGTGACCTGGGCACGATGTTTACTGCTCAGTCTATGCGCACACACAGTTTCTCGGGGGCTCAGATTTCTTGCTGAATCTGCACATTTACAAAGCATCAGCCCGCTGTAGCGCCCTCTGCAGACCTGGAGTAATACAACATAACAAGAATTAACCTGTCCTAAAGCTCTTCTGAACGGTCTGGTAATGTACATCCATATTTATTTTTACACTATTTCCTTCTTACTTTTTATCTTAAATCTATTTCAGTGTTTTTGTCTTTCGAGATTCGATTATGTCTTTTCTTTGTAAATAATTATGTACAATACTAATGCTAGTAAACATGTCTAGATGACAGTTCTGGTGGGACCACGTGTTTTCTCCTGTCAACCACCTTAAATACATTCCAGTTCTATCTGTAAACTATTACTTAGTCTTTTTTATTTATCAATTAAGTGTTAACTATTGAATGTGTTTTCTTATTTTCTAATTGTATCTATTTCACCTTGTTTTAACTTTTGGCAAATAAGTCTGAGTCTGAGTCTCTGAATTTAAGTTTAGACCTATTCATAGATGTGTCGTATTTAAATGAATAAAAACCTGGCCCTAAATGCATTTTCACAGCTCTTGGCCCCACACGCAGGCCACCTTCAGATTGAGTACACCAGGCTTTTAACATGACCTCATATATTGGAAATGTCCAATCAGATTGTCTCCAAGTTCAACTAAGAATAGGCCTCTAATCTAAAATAGCACAGGGATAAAATAACACAAAGGGAATAAAGGCTCTTCTGAATAAAGCGGCAATTAAGCAATTGTTTCATAAGTTTAGTATGCTTACATTATGTAACAAAAATAACATAAAATGTTGTGCTACAGTTTTAATGCAACAGACTAAATCAACTCTCTCTGTAGTAACTGGCATTACAAGTGTTATAACACACACTCCAAATGTTAAGAGGTGAATTGAATAAGATAACTCAAAATTCAACTTTTAAAAGACAGCAGCAAGTTCAGTTTGCCATGGGGCAGTCCTTGAAAGACATTGCACAGGTACTATACAAACTATTATGGGAAAAAATATGTTTGACAGAAAAAGTCAAAACAACAAAAAAAACAAAAAGTAGGGCCTGTAATGCAAAAGCAGAATTTGTGGGGTAAAACCTGTACAGTTTAAATAACTTACATACCCACTGACAGACATGGAGAGACCTTGGGCAAAGGTCTGAAGAGGGTTTTCCAAAACATCAACTTGTTTTTCAGTTCAGAATTTTTGACCCATATCACAGAACGCAGAGGAAATCTGGAATGGCACAGGCATTCCATAAAACAACCCAACCAGAAGACAAATAATGGTGTTTAAGCAATTTACAATATTTCCATAAGCTTTAAAATAAAAATAAAAAAATAATAATAATTTAAAAAAAAAATACAAAGTGCAAACCAAACATTTTCCAGGGTTTATGACCAGGTGTACACTGCCCCAAGTTAAAATAATTCCGACACTTCAGTCACTTCAGTCTGTTCATGTTATGTGTGACAGCATTTCAAGTATTTACAGAAACACAATGTCCTCAGAAAGTTGCAAACAGACGGTAGTCACCACCGCCAGTGGTGTGAAAAGTAATAATTTTTCAAAAAAATAGATATCTTGTATCCATTTTATTTGACGGATGTATCATAAAAATACTAAGATACATGAAAGGTGGACACTCACTTTCAAGACTCAAGGTTTGTCACAATGATGTCAGTCTAATATAAAAAGTGCAAATATTCACAAGGATAAAAAGTGGGTTAAGTGAAGAGCAACTTGGCAATGTATGTTATTGCGTTCACAAAGTCTGATGAGATTATTTGCATTCAGTGATAATGACTATGGCAAGGTCACTCCTCTGGATCACGTGTGGGCAAGGACACAGATTTAATGAAATATAAACTATGAATACCACTGACATGCTACCCTTAGTGTAGCTTGTATTGCCAAAGTAACCACTTTGAAAGTTAGCAGTGTTTATGTTGCATATTCACTTGAAAAAGTGTTTGTTGTTTACACATCTTTCACAGAGTTGTTCAAAGGAAACACTCTTATTGTTATTATATAATTATATTTTGTCAAATGGCTTTTGACCAATCCCAAACTGATGAGTTCTCATAGGAGTGTGAGCGAATGGGTCATTTTGCATGCTGTGAGAGACTTCAGACGATCAGTGTCCTAAAGCTTCGGGCAGTGAAGAGGCCAATGATGCAGTCCAGCTTGACACAATTTTGGAAACATCCGGTGAGTCCAAAAGCTTAGCTCTGCCACGAGAGCCTGATGAAGACAATATCAGTTTTCAGCGAGGGACAAGGCCAAGGCTGCCTGCAGAGCGGACTCTTCATCAATGCTATAATCCTGCAGATACAAAGAGAATCTTAAAGGGTTCATCATACAAACATTATTACACAACAGGCTAAGCAAGGGAAACATAGCACTTACAACAAAGGTGTCGTAGGAGAACTTGTGTCTGTGAAGCAGATGCTGAAGAAAGTTTGAGCTTTTGTAAGTGGGATCTCCCCATGGCATCGCCGAGCACACAGGACAAACCTGTTAAACGTAGATTGGCCGTGAGCGGGTTGGAGTTCAGTAAGAAAGGTTAAAAAACAGACAAAGGCAGGAAACTGTGGTCCACAATTTTACTTTTTTCCCTTTTCCAATAATTTACAAAAAAAAGTGCTTGTGCTAAAGTGCAATGTGCATGTTACACCTGTACACAACACACATGAAAATATTATATTATGACAAATCATTATTCAAATCTTTAAGAATAGTTGTTCATTTGGTTCCTAAGTTTCCTAAGCATCACAGTCTAGAGCAGGGGTCTCCAACGTTTTTCCTTTGGTGTACTGCCTTTACAAAACAAAACATGTCAGAAAGCTACTACTTTCAGCAATCACAAACTGAGTAAACATAAAGCCACAGCCTTAGAGGGGTACAGTTAGATGCCTACAAAACATTAATTAAACATTATCCATTTATTAGGGCACAAAGTTAGAAATCAAAATGATCTACAATGGGCATTTAATTAATCACATTTTAGTTATTCAGCACAATGTGTAGATTTCAGACATCCCTTGGTGAGCTGCTTAGAAAGGGAAGAGAGCTACTAGTTGGAGTCACCTGGTCTAGAGCTTGGAGAAGTACAGAATTACCATCTACAGAAATGAGATCATACAGGAAGTGCTGAACAAAAATGTTCAGACAGTAACTGGAACGCTGGGGGTTGGGTTTGTATGATTATTTTTCACATAATATTTGCTGAATATTTATTGTATTTTTTGATCAAAAACAATTCATCATAAATTATTACGTTATATTCACTGCATCTCTGGCTTTGTGTTATTTCTTTGCTGCTATTTTTTTAGGTTAGAATTCTATGGTGGAATTTGCCATTTGTTAGATTCCAAATATGTTGACCTGGTATAGATAACAGCTCTGTGATTACTAGGCCTATCATCATGAAACTCTGTACCAATAAGAATGAAATATGATGTATCCACCAGTTCCAAAGGTACCAGAGGAGATTTAAAACATTTGTAAAGCAGCAACAATGACTTTTTCTTGTATAAAATATAACTACAGAGGGACAGAGGAGCTCATTCTCCAACAGGCTCTTACAGCTCGGCTCAGACATTGAGAGACACAGGACTACATTCATACCATACTCTAAACAAATGCACAACAATTCAGCCTTGTGTAATTATAACCTTGTCCTGTCCTGTCAATCATTATATCATCTTTCTTTTCCTTACTACCTCTTGTATAAAGCATATATATTTTTGTATTACTATATTTCTAGATTTAATTTTTACTTACATGTACATTTATATAATAATGCCTTATTTGACACCAGTCTCTTGCTAATTTTGCTATTTATTTAGAAATTATTATTACCATGTATATTTTTGCTGTTTGTTATTATAACTTATTGTGATGTGTGAACTACTGTGTCCAAATAATCTCTCTTGTGGATCAGTAAAGTTTGTCTAAGTCCAAGTGCTTAAGGGAGACATCAGAGGGATAGCTATGCTCTTACCACTTTGTTAGGGTCATTTCGATGGTTCTCCATACAGTGCTTGACCAACTCTTGCTGGTCCAAGTTCCTGGTTCCACAGAACGGA
>KN506569.1:0-16710 GCA_000787155.1 Scartelaos histophorus
GGGAGTAAACTAGTGAAACACAGTCAGGGACATGTAGATGGCATTACATCAGGATATTGGTTCTGACCGGATAAAGTGCACAATTGTGGCGGCAGAGCTGAATCAACTTTATTTTGAATCTGTGGAACTTAATATTTTCAGCATGCGGTGACTGAGCCTTGCCCGTTGGAGGCCGATGAAGGATGAAGAGCCCAGTGCGCCGATGCAGGGATGTGGAGCACAGCCGCGGTCAGTCCTCCTCCAATGGGACTGGCCATGGGACAGATCTCCTACAGCCCGAGCAGCGCATCCCCATCTCCAAAGACGTGATCACGGCGTACTCCGCCCCTGGCATGTGGTTCATCAAAGACGCCTGTGGGATAGTGGGCGCCATCATCACCTGGCTGCTTGTATTTTACGCCGAGTTTGTGGTGCTGTTTGTGATGTTGCTCCCGGCGAGGAACCTGACCTACAGCATTGTGAATGGGCTGCTGTTCAACTCACTGGCCTTCCTCGCCCTTGCCTCGCACCTTAGAGCCATGTGCACTGACCCGGTGAGTATTAAAGGTCCTTTATAACACTAAATTGACTCTTGTGAGCTTTAAGCCATGTTACAGTGTTGTCATGTAATAAAAAACCTAGATACCGGCAATTCCAGAGCTGAAATGATTCAAGTTTAAAAGTTTAAAAACATAGTGGGGCACTTCCTGTATTTTCACATGACATCACAAGATGGAACAGAGTGTTTCCTATTTCAGAGAAGAACACAGCCTAAATATGCAAGCTTTCTGTGTTAAACTTTTGTAAATGGCAAACAAAACACAAATCTGACTATGTGTTTGATGGGGAAACAACTTTAACAACACAGACTGTAGCATAATGTGGGCCCTTTGAATAACAGATCAAAATGATGATGTTTGAGTCTTTGCAATGACCAAAGTAAGTTATATAAATATCTATTTTTTTTTTATAAAGAAACATTTTATGGAGCTAAATTATTCTTTGACTGTGGGAAAGATGGTCTGGAGTGGATAGTTTTGTGTTTTAGTTTTAGTTTTTCACTTGAGTGATTCAGAAAAGAGGGAGCCACTGCCTATGTGAATGTTCATGAATGCTTATCTTACCATAGAGTTTGATCCTCATTTTCACTGGTCCTCATGTAACAAACTAGCAATGGAGCAAAAGGACAGTCTAAAATGCACATCGGGGGTGTTCAAAGAAGTAACCTTAAGCCATAGATTATTTTATTGGGAAAATCCAGACTCACAAAATAGGTTTGGGAAGGAAATGAACTGACTGTCCAAACATTTCTTCAATGTGTAGATGAAGCACAGCAGTCTGGCTTCAAGCTGGCCAGACAGATTGCCGTACCACATTGTAAAGGCCTATTTTATTAGACATTCAAGCACTTAGTGATAGAAGATCAAGATGATTTCTTTGTGTATGATCAAAGTGCTCAGTTTGCCCCTGGGGGATCATTTAATTGACCTATTTTATGGACTTGAGTGCTTTTGAAAATCTTTCAAAATGACACATCAAACTTTGGGTATTTTTAAGAATAAAATGGTGCCATACAGAAACTACATATCTTTTCAGAATCTGCTTGAGTACAGCATGAGTCTCAAAACCCATAAAAGTCCAAGAGAACATTTGAGGACTAACTCTGGTGATTACTTCTTTATAAAACAGCCCAGTAGACTTCATTCTACTTTACCCCAAGGATCAGTATGGTGTAGGAAATGTTTAAAGTTCCTTTGTTTTGCCTTCAGGGGGCTGTGCCAAAAGGTAATGCAACCAAGGAGTATATTGAGAGCCTTCAGCTGAAGCCTGGACAGGTCGTTTACAAATGTCCCAAGTGCTGCAGCATCAAGCCTGACCGAGCACACCACTGCAGGTACAGCCAGGACACAGCTCCTCACTGTGACAATCAAGACTGGAAAAAGAGATTTAAGTTGAGTGTTTTATCAAACAGAAATAACACACATCGTGACATCTACAAGAAAATGCACTTAGCGAGTATTTATGAGTTGACTTTTGAGCAGAATTTCATCGAATAAAAATGCAATTGTATGGTTAAAAATCTATTGCAAGTACTATTACTGCTGCCAAAAATGCTTAATTTAAAGGAAAAAATACAAATGAAAATTGCTACTAAAAGTACCAGTTACTTTTTAATCTTTTTAGAATCGTTTTAGATCATATTGGGTAATTTGTACAACACTGTTTGTAGGTATAAAGAAGCCAATTCACAGATGAGACGACCGTGCATTCAGACAATTCAAGACTAATATAATAGAAGTTCAGGTTTAAAAATCTACTTGGGAAAATGAGTAGGAGGAAAAAATGTTAACTCAAAAGCTAATGCACTGACTAAGAGGGACTATGCAATAAAATAAATAATAAATATTGTTTCTCATAGCTTAAAGTATCAACTTTTTTTTCATCTTTCTCAAATGATTGTGTCAATTGTGTTCTTCATTGGCAGCATTTATTTATTTATTCATTGCGTTTCACCAGTAACTGTTTTGTTTATGGAAGATAATTTGTTTCATCAGATTCTGAATTTTAAATAGCCTTGAATTTTTCTTCTCTGAAAAACACGTTTGAATTATTTTTATTCAAAATTTGAGTTGTGTTCAAAAGTCGATATAAAAAGTATAAATATAAATATTTTCAAGCCCTCAACAGTCAAAAGTTTGCAGTTTGCAGTGATCTAATTTAGTAAGAAGCAAGAAGTGGTGAAGTGAACAAATCTGACTGATCAAACTTGGCCTCATCAAAACCTCATCTCTTTTTATTTCTTAACTACAAATCCCTCCCACTAATGAGAACAACCAATAGGAAACAGCCTCTGTCCTCTTTACAGGATCGATTGCTTCTGCCTTAAAATCTTTGTTTTTACACTCTGAATTTTGACTGTTGAATTTGAGGGCTGTAAAATATATGTGCTGAATATGTAAAAGGTGAAATTTTTTACTTAAAATTTTGGAACATATTGAAAAAGTACACTTACAATTTCAGCAACTAAAATTCAGAATAAACATAATTCAAACAACTTTTTTCAGAGTTACAAAATTCAGATCTGTTGTAACAAATTATTTTCCATATCCATTTGTCTTTTAGTGTTTGCAAACGATGTATCCGGAAAATGGACCATCACTGTCCTTGGGTCAATAACTGTGTAGGAGAGAACAACCAAAAGTACTTTGTACTCTTCACAGTAAGTACTTTTTGGATTTCAAGATGGTTGGGTTTTGAAGAGTTCTCAATTTAAAATTTGAATAGTTCAAACAACCCCAAGGCTTTGTATAGGTGATGTAGTCTTAAATCTAAAGTGCTTTGAGCCCATCACAGAATATAATTTTGTGGAAACGTTGGGCAGTTTACTAATATTATAGAAAGACATTCATTTTTTCAACTATTTTCAAGTAATAAATTTACCCCTCCTATTCTAATGTGAGTATGTGTGCGTGTGTGTTTTTTATCTTTTACTAGATGTACATTGCACTCATCTCTTTGCACGCTTTAATCATGGTGGTCTTCCATTTTCTCTACTGCTTTGAAGACGATTGGTCCAGTGAGTATCTATCATCTACAGTCATTGAACTGACATCTTTCCCTTTTTCACCCACTGAAATATTACTACTTGTCAACATGGCTTTAACAAGACTTAATGTCCAAGGCAGCCACCCACAGTCAAAAAGAACAGTTTAGTGTGCAAGGCGGACAACAGTGAGCACAATTAAAGTGTTAGACCTGTGTATCTGTGTGTCCCAAGACTCACATAAATAACTTTGACATATGTCAGTGCTAGCATAAAGCTTTTCATAAGAATCCACTTATTTTTGCTGACTATTCTGAGCTTGCATTTAAACTTTTCTAGATTGCCATGGATTATTATACATTCAGCACAAAACATGTCCAGCATTTTTTATTAAGTTTAATTAGTTTATTGAATATAGATAATGACCAGAATTAACATTAAAACACTACATAGATGGATTTATGAATCAAAAAAGTTTGCCATAATCTTAGCTATTTAATTTAAGATTGTATTAGCTCATACTCTTGTGTCATATTATTGACAACGCATTACTGTATTGCGTGTTTCTTACATTATGTGTTGCTACACAGTCACAGTAGTGTTGGAGTTGCTCCTCTCATGCTCCTGTTTCGGGCCTGTCCCATGTATGTCCCATTTCCCAGAGTGCAGCTCCTTCTCTCCTCCAGCTACAGTCATCCTCCTCATCCTCTTGTGCTTCGAGGGCCTCCTCTTCCTCATCTTCACTTCTGTGATGTTTGGTACCCAGGTTCACTCCATCTGCACCGACGAAACGGTAAGTTCCCAACACAAAATCCTTTCCTCTGCCCCTCTGACCCCTGTTTCATACTCTGCTTTTCCAACAAACTGAACTAACCCTTTCAGACTGCCCTTTCAGATAACTGCTGTCAAGATCTAATCAAATGTATACTTTTTGTCCCTGAGCCCTTGTTCATAAATTAGTAAATAAAGAAATATATATTTTGGGTAAGCCCAATGCTAAACACACTGGTAGCGCTAAGAGGCCTCATGGAGAGCGGAGTGATGACACACCAGCCGTGAGCGGAGAGAACTGGCTACAGCTGCTGCTGGATGCTTTAATGTTTTTACAGTTATTTTGTACTTCACACGCTTTAAGGATTTCAAATCCTTATAGGAGTGTTCAGTGTAGCAGAGATATTGGTGTTCACTTGTTTAAGATATGCTGCTTAAAAGGGTTAAAAGACGGCTCTGTGGGAGCAGATGTCTGGATGGAGAAATTAAATTAAAAGTTAACTTCTTTTTGTCTGCAACTCTAGTTTAAGTCCTTAAATCCTAGCCCCTTCTTCAACTTCACTTTATTTGTGTTCCTACTGGGGCAATCTATTTTGCCTAACTGCAGCAGAGAGAAAAAGACACACATGCACATATCCTGAAGAGGCTGGGCCTCATAGGACGGGATAGGACTTGTAATCCATCTGACACAAGTCTGCTGGCCTCCAGCCTCCCTCTATTTTCTCACCTGCATCCACTGTTGCTAGTAATATTTTTTGTGAACCTTTTGAGCTAACTGTGAACAAAGATGACTATGATTCAATGGTTCATGTGGTCGCTCACTGAAGCTGTGAGGCAGCTGGATGTCTCAACCACAGGAGAGGAAAGTTCAGAACGCCGTCTCTGTGTTTGACACATGCTCCACGATATGTGTCTCCTTGAGTTTGTGGTGCCTGATTTATCCAGACTGAAATTCTCTGTAATATATTGGGTCTACACTTAGACAGTAGAGAAGTAAGTGATTAAATTGTGATCTCAATAATGAGCCAAATAACTGTGATCATTTTTGCCAAATACAAGTTTGTGGAACCAAAATTTAAAGATCGTCACTCACATTTTAATGAAGTATTGATGAATTTACTCCTTAATCACACACATCATTTGTATATCCTGTTCTATCTGGGCACATCATAGTAAGTTTTATTCACTCAGAATAGAGACATATGAATGTTATTGTGTTGTGTTTTGTTTTAGCTGCAGTATTTTACTCTTTTCTAAATATGGTTATTAATTTTTTATACCGTATTCTAAGCAGGTAGCAATGTCTAGCTGTGTAATCAGAGTCATTATATTTATAGATAATTTACTGACATACCAACTGAAGCTTGGTTGTCTCTCATTTGCAGGGCATAGAGCAGTTGAAAAAGGAAGAGAGAAGATGGGCTAAAAAAACTAAGTGGATGAACTTGAGGGTGGTTTTCGGACACCATTTCTCCTTACTGTGGTTTAGCCCCTTCTCCAGACCCGATCCGGGGGGCAAGGCAGAGACCTATCAGTATGTGGTCTGAGCCTGGCCTACATATCATTCCAGCGCTTTGTGTTACTTATTTAAAATATATTATTATTTCTTTGAGTTGCAGAGAAAAAGAATTTTGCATAATTTTGTTTTGCGATCACTGTGAAGGATATGTGAGATTTCAGATGAATGCAGTGTTATCTTTTCCTGTTTAACTGACAGCTGTATTTAAAGGGTCAGCTCATCTAAGCCACACAAGGTAAAGCTACAGTACATTATTTTATTCTCTTAAAAATGGGGCAAATGGGAAATTAAATCCTGTCAACTGGACAAAAGTTGAAGACGTTTCACCGCTCATCCAAGCGGCTTCAGAAAGCTTCAGCTTCAGCTCAGAAATGTCTTTTGCTTTAAAACTTTTGTCCAGTTGGCAGAATTAAATGTTTTGTTTGCTATAGATCATACCTGGGTGACTGAGGGATTACCCGGAAATCTTTTAAAATGAACTTGCTTTATTTGTATTATTTTTAATCGTTCCTGCAGGCCAAACTTATTCCCCTTGGACCGTATAAGTGTGTTGCACAACTTTTTGCAGCCAGAGCATAGTTTAGCTGATAGTTTGATTTGTCTTTTTTGACCCTTAGATTTTACAGTACATCTGTAGTGGGCAAATGTTTACTTTATTCCATGAAATAAAATCTGGTACAGTCGAAAACCTGGAAAATATTTTCCAGACATGGCAAACACTAGGAAAGAAAAAATGTCTTTGAGAATATCTGTTTTGTAAATAAAATTGTATGTGTTAATTGGACAAGTATTACTACATCACAGTGAATGAGCAGTGAATCCTCTAAAATGCAGGAATACAAACCTCTTTAATACAGTTTTTTAATCGCAAACGCAACTGCGAGGTCTCAGTTTAACAATTAAGAAGAAGTAGTCACTACTAACACTGAATGCATCCAAGTTCACTAAGACAAGAACATCATAATCACAAATGTGAAATTAATATAATATTTGGAAAACACATTAATTTAATTAGTGTGAATTTAGCAGAGAAAAGACATTGTTATTTCAGAATTTTTTGAAAATTATTTCTATTACTTCTAAATGATTTATTACTTGTACCACCTGTGTGCTCTTAGATGTTACTGGCCCTTTGAGTTTTGCATTACCAGACAGGAATCAGCTGTATGTCCCTGACACCGGTCATACAATATTAAAAAAAGAAGAGATATTAAAAGTCCTCGTACATCCTACATGTCCACAGAGAGTACATGGTGGATGGGGCTAAACGCAGCTTCTACAGTTGCCAAATTTGGAAAGGGCTTCGCACTGATGCAGCTTTTCAAAGAACTATTTGTTACATGAAACACTTTACACTTAATTACATTATGGAACGGGCAGACCATGGAGTGTCTTAAGACACTTCAGGGAAGGTTAAAAATATGAATTTTTCTTATATTTGAAATCTACATATTAAAAAAGAATGATGACAAAAAAGTGAAGTCTACATATTAAACATGAAAGAACTGAAGTCAACATATTGACAGAGAAAACTGTTGTTATGATTTTGGGCTATACAAAAATAAATTAAATTGAATTGAATATTGCAAAAGAATATTTTCTCTAGACCTTTCGAAAAATGCCAAGTGTATGTCACTGTTACCGTATAATGATAGCTCACGTAGCATTCTTCTTATTGGCCATAAACTTTGTGTGGAACATGCACTGATTCCTCTCTGTGCTCTTAATTTTTTTGCTACTGAACAAATGTGTATTTTATGTTATGGGAAAAATGCCATACGTTTAATGTTTTGTGCCAAATGTTTGCAATATATATGTGGCAAATTCATTCCAGAGCCTTGTTTGAGTTGTACCCTGTCTAGTGGCACTGATCCAGTGGCAATTACATTCTGTTGTGAGGATTATTTTATTTTAAATTTTTACTATTTTTATGGAATATGCAAAATTAGAACAAGTAGGTATTAAAAACTGTATTTTATTATTTTCAAGTGGGATTTTCAAACTTTACTCGAGATGTTCAAGGTTAAAATGTATTTGTTGGGATTGATTTTATTTATTTAATATTGGCTATTAATTTAACTTATTTTATTGTCATGTAGCAGTTGACCACATACATTTGGTCAACAGGAAAATGACTAACAACCTTTTAATGAATGATGATGTGATCATGGTCTGGATATCGCAGGGAAAAGTGCTTGAAATAACATTGTATCAGTTACTGTGTATTTATTTTGGAAGCACTGCTTTTTTATTTCATGTTACATGTTAAAAATCTGCAGGTGTGTTTTTACAGAACTTCCTATGAAAGCTATTTGAGCACATGAGTGTAGAATAAATCTCTTGATGCATAAAAATGTGGTTGTGTTGTTGGTCCAGGTTGTACTTCCAGTTCTTTCTTTGGCCTCTACTTTTCCCCTTCACATTTACCTTTTTCTTTTTCTCCCTCTACTGTCTTGTCCACACTCATCCATTTGCTTTGGTTGTTAAACTCTTTGCCCAAGTGTCTCTGAAGCCTTGTAAAGTCTCCAGAGGTAAGCCTGCCCCCTAGTGGTTAAAGCATGAACATTTTACTGCCGGCTCAAAGTACATTCAGTACATGGCTTTTCTGTGTTTTTGTACAGTGCAACCAAACATTGTGAATGAATGAGTGAATTCTGACCCACATTGCATGTTTTTTATCTTTTGTTTATTATTAACTTCATCAGAGCATGGTATATTCTGTTGAATATTCTTTTTATTGTAGGTTGTCAGTTCAAATGAGTAGATACACTAGTATATCTACAATGACACTATACACATCTAGTTAATTTTTTCAACTGCATTTTAAATAATATTGTTTTGAAATTATTAAGCAGACTATAATGTTGCTTATTATTATAATTATTTGCTCCATGCACATTTACTTTAAGCAAGAGGATTTGTCATTACTTTACAGGGACCGTCAGGTTAGGATTTCTGTTACAACATCCATAGGTTTATAAACACTAATTTTGAATTAGGCACTTTTTTAAAGAGAACCTTAAAAGTGCACTGTAACTTTTTGGTTGGGCGTCCGTCAGCTGCTTGCTTCTATGGATACGTCATTGCTCTGTCTGGAATGTTCCACAGTGTGACATTAAACAGCTCTACCTTATTTTTAGCCAATTGCTGGTGGTTTTATTGCTCTAAATACCTAGAAAAGCAGTGGGTTTATCTCCATAGATCTGATCTGTAACTTGTTCTAGTTTAGTCTCCATGAAGGTAGGATTAATGCCATACTGTGAAACATTCCAGACAAAGTAATGACACCTCTACAGAGAAATGCATTTGACGGACGCTCAGCCAGAGAAGTCACACGATGCACCTTTAAGCCCCGATTTAAGGGTGGCATAATATCTAAACATTGTACCTGTTTCCTTCAGGGCATCGAGCGCCTGAAAGGAGAGGTGGGAAAATGGGAGAAGATCCCGTGTCGGGAGGCCGTGCAGACTGCGTTTGGAGGACCTCTGTCTTTGTCCTGGTGCAGCCCCTTCTCTGGACTGAGCTGTAAACAGACCCCACAGGAGCACATCCCTGTCCCACAAGGAGAGATCATCAAACAGGACATTATTGAAATACCACTCTCCTAAACCTAACCTAAAGCTGTCTCTAAACACTACACAAGATGTCAGCCACAACAGGGCTTTCTAACAGACAGGAACCAGCCATAAGAGATGCAATATTTATATTTTTATCCAACTTTAAACCACTCTTCAGGCTCTATAAATCTTCTTATAAGACAAATACTGCACATTGCTATAGGTGTTACTTGATCTTGGGCAGTTTTAGTTTGACATTTTATATGTTGGTATCACAAACTGGGAATTGGTTTTGGTTGGTACTTTTTGTCAGTATGTTGGTATAATAGCATGTGCACAAGGTTTTGGTATCATGAAGAACTATCAAGTATTAAATAAGGAATATTCCATTTTGATGACCTTAAAGTGCACACTGCAGATTTTCTTCCAATGGGTCCAGTCTCATAGAGAGACTCAGATCAAGATTGTGCTTCACCAGTATGTAGTGGTCAAGCCTTTACAGAAAGCTTAGGACAGGTTAGATAAACTGCTTTTGACAGAATATTTTAAGATGAATACTCTTCACTGTTAAGATGTTCTGCATTAACTGATAAATATTCTTCACTGGTACTATCCTACCAAACCAAATAATGACCAGAAAAACATGCTGTCATTACTTCAATCAAAACAGAATATTCTTTATTTAATACTTGATAGAACTGATGAATCAAGTACCAAAGTTATTAAATTACAACACCTACACATAATTTGAATATAATGTAAAAACCTCTAAAAAGTGCTCAGAGATGACATCTTGCCAATTCAACGCCCATTTAGGTTACCTGTAAATAAATAGAAAGTTAGAATGATATTTTGATCCCTTACTAAGTCTTGTGAGAATTAGTCACAGTGCACATGTAGTGTGATATAGTTACTGCTACAAATCCACAAGTAAGTTCTATGTTACTCCATCCATCTTCTCCCGCTTAATCCGGCTGGGTCGCGGGGGCAGCATGCTGCCCATTACTCTATGCACCAGACCCAGACCCTATGAACCCCTCTGCAGGTGGTGAGCTCACAGGAGGGAGGGACTTCCCACCAGTCCCTTGTTGTACACTGTTCATAGGGTGTTGCATGTTTTTGGGTGATGGGGGGAAACTGGAGCACCCAGAGGAAACCCATCAAGACACGGGGAGGAAACATGCAAACTCCACACAGAAAGGCCCGGGCGACCCGAGGCCCGGGCCCCGGGGATCGAACCCGCAACCTTCTTGCTGTGAGGCATGAGTGTTGCCACTCAGCCACCGTGAATGTGTGTCTATGTTACTCATTATTTATTATTACGTGGGGAAAATGGGTTGATTTTGTTTGTTATTCCATTGTACTGTATCTTTCATCGTTTACATTTTTACATGTAATTAATTAGTACTCAAAATGTTTCTAAAGCATGAACCACTCTCCTATTGCCTTTTTAAGTGTTTTTAGATCACACTGTGCCTTAACTCCTTCTGTGTGTAACACTTTGTGGGGAAAAATATCTTTACTGTATGTTTATTTGATCTGTCTTTTTGACTGTGGAGATGTATGGCGTCATTTAAGAGATACTGTGGTGTATTTAAGCTACAGCAGATCTATTTGAAGGGCTTTTACCACTGAAAGGGGCTGTACATTCCTGTGTTGCATCTGTATTTGTTTTTTTTTTAATAAATATAAGGATTCCCATATACAAATGTGGTGGCTGTCGTTGGAAAGTCCATACATCAAAACATTTATTTATACAATTCAAACAAAATAAACTTTTACAAACTCTCAAAAGCAAAAGAGATCCCCAGAACCCAAAAATATATATTATATATTCAAATATGTACATATATATAATTCTTGCAGAAATTATGTATACTTGCATTAAAATATGCATATACTTTTGTATACACACAGAAGACATCAAATATATGAAGTAAGATAAACAGAATTGTGTAGTAAAGAAAATTATTTTTTTTAGGATATATATATATTTTTTTTTACTTCATAACTCTTGTCTTTCTTAATATATTTGATGTCTTCAGTATGTGTACAAAATGTCTAATCTGTAAAAAAGTAGCACAGTCATACATTTAATGAGATGGTGTGTCTTGTACGTGGTAATGTACATGCTGCAATTCTTGAGGCCAGTCACATTCTTTTCAAACTGGAAGAGCTGGTGCCCAACTGTCAATAAACAAACCCTTCAAGTTCAGTGTTAAACTGAGCCCAGGCGTCTGACTGCAGCCTGAGGCGGATGACACTGTCACCTTTGATGTTTAGTCCTTCACTTGGGCAGTCTGCTTTGTTTGTGGAAGTGGCTCAAATGTGTGGACGTGGCCTTCAAGACACCTAAATATTAAAACAAAGTGATAAAATCAAACAAAAACTAAAACATGTATTTGTTTTTAGTAGGTGGTCAATCATATTAATTTATCTTGGCCTAACAAATGGTAATGTGCACATATTGCAAAACCTTCTTAAAGACATACACTTTAATTTGACTAATTCCTATATCATTATGTCATCATCTGGTCTCAGGTGCTCAGGTTGAAAACCTGTTTTTTGAGGTTTTGAACATTTCTCAAAGGGCTTGTACATTTTCATGTTTGTTCTGGTGAGTTTGGATTGGTTACTGTCAATTCTAGTCATCAGAATGTGGTGGGTAAACAGACAGAAATACTGACATTTAATAAATTAGAAAAGTCTTGGCTGGCCAGGTGATTCTTAACATTTTCACTCTTTTTTGTGCCAAATAGCCTACATGAACTAAACCAAAACTAAGCCAGATCTAGTTTAGATCACATCTCTTTTCCATCTAAATGAAGAACTCCACCATTACATATTCAGTCTCTTCTCCAAAACCTTCATACTCTAGAGTATTTTGTAGTAGGTGACAGGCATGTGGGTCATTGGTCCTTTTTGTCTTCCTTCTCTTCTCGTAGACTTGGAGATGTAGACCCATGAAGTAACAGCAGTCCACACAGAGTCAGAGAGAGGCCAATCCACCATAACGTGTCCTGGGTCTCCTCAAAGATCACATGACCAAATACTGCCTGTAAGTACAAAAGTGTGTCATACAAGTAATGGAGGCAAAACTGAGATATAAAGAAATACTTTTCACCGCAAGGCCAATGCCATGTTTAATACCCTGGTTTATCAGACTATTCATTATGAATTCCAATGTTGCTGTTGTCTTTTATCACTTCATATACGATCTTTTTTGATTCATTTGTTTTCTTACTGAGGAGATGAAGTTGGATGCTGTTGTGGTGACAGTGGCTCGGGCTGAAGAGGAGGAGTGTCTCAGGGCTTTGGAGAAAAACGTCCACATCACTGCGTTACAAACCAATAACAAGCCTCCACAGAGCAGACGCAGGGGGATATCCAGCTACAGAAATGGAGTCGATAAAGCAGTTTAGAATGAGTAGCTTTTTGACTATACTGTGTTCAGAATCAGAATCAATTTTATTTATTATTCAAGGGGAAAAACTATAATAAGAAAGTAAATGTGTAATAAGGGTGTTCTGCATTTACATCACATGAAGGCAGGTAAAGGTCTGAGTTTGTGTGGATATGTGTGATTTCTTCATGTATTATACCATTCTAAATTTGGATAAGAGCAAAATATTCCAATTCATAACTCAGAGCACCTTTTCAAGCAACATTTTAGATTTGCATGCAAAATTATCTCACAGTTTATGGTTTCAGATATCCATGAAAGAGCATCATATTTCCCACCGTGCACAATAATGTAAAATAAACTAAATATAAGCAGGCACAGGGGAAATCATGTCAAATCCTCAGTTTCTTGCAATTATCATTTTATTACAGAGATTAATCCATGTGTGTTTACCCAGTCACACGCGTCCTCTGCCCCATGCGCAAGTTTCCAGTCCTTGAGTCCAGATGCGCACATTTGTTTGAGGACATCAGCGCCCAGAGATAGTTTAGCGGAGAGTGAAGCTGCTGCACCACAAAGACCAGCTAATAATGCGTAAAAAGAGCCGGATACCATGGTTAACACAGGGTAAAACTAACCGGGAAGCGTCTTTCATTCTCTGATTCAAGTGTGAGGAAAACCACAACGCCCGAAACACTGACCGGAAAAGGACTAGGTAATGTTTCAAAATAAAAGGAAAAAGAGGGACATTTTAAACCACTAATCTCTTAAATGTAATGAAGATGCTATTTTAAGTAGTGAGTCGTGTAAGAAGATCATTTTTTGTCTGATCACGGCAAAATAAACAATATAACGTCTTCATTTGCTTCATTTTATAATTTTATTGCGAACCCAGAACATGAATCTGAGTCAAAAACAAATCAGTTTTAGCAGCTTGACCATAGACAATTTCAACCAATCAGCTCACGTTTTAAAGTCACATGACACATTCAGGGGCGCATTTTGATGACGTGATTTTGTTTTGGTGCGCGCTGCCTTTTCCCCAGATTGAGTGTGTAGCTTTCTATTTTATGCTTAAAATGAATAAAGGTAAAGTCAGTGGCGTGTCCTGGGTGAAACCATCAGAACCGTCGTTTTTGAAAAAGTTTAAAAATGATGTTGGATACAAAGAAGGACCGAACGTAGACACAAAGGTGAGGATTAGCTTTACATTAGGCTAAAAGAGCTAGCAGCGAGTAACACTTTGGCCCTATGCGTTTGTATTTAGGTTTAACATTTAGCCTTATGTCAATTGTAACATTTGGATAAGTTTTTGACGCTTTAAGTGTGAAATTTCACTGACCATAATATTTAGTTTTAATAGTCATTTTGAATTTAATTATGGTGACCTTAGACTAGATGGATGCAAAAAAAGAGCACATAGTCTGTTCATAAGGTATTAAGGTATTAATTATTTTAGATCTGCAACAGCTTATCTGATGAATAAGAATTAATCAAGCTCTTGGGTATGTAAAACACAAAGGTAAAGATGTAATCCATGGTCATATCTCAATCGTCAGGATAGGTTTGCCCACTAAAATAATCCATAATAATAATTCATAACATTTTAACAAGCCTAGTGATAGGTTTAAGCTCACCTAAACATTTTGTTTTACTTAGTAACAAGTCCCAATATTGATATATTATTTTTGTATTGTTATTATTTTCAGCTTGGAAATGGCAATCTATACCTTTCTGCAGCTCTACGTAGTTCTCAAAAAACATAAATTGAGTTGTAATCTGAAATGTGGATACTAAATCAGACATTTGTTTGTACCCTGTTGAACAGAAAGATTTTTTACTATATTTTTTTTTGTTCTAAACTACATACAGACTCTAAACTGTTTAACAAGATTGTTTAATTGTCATTCTAATACAGAGTTTGAGTTGGTCAAATAGTACACATTACATGATGTGTTTGATATTGTCCCCTTCAGCGTCAGGTGATGCCAACTCCAGATGATGACAGCAGTGGCAGTGACCGGGAAGATGAGCAGCCGCAGGTGGTGGTGTTAAAGAGTGGAGATCTCTCTGCAGAAGAGGCAAAGATCATCAAGGACCAGGGGCAAGGGGGCAAAGACAGTGGTACTAGCTTTATTTCTAAATAAGCTGGATGTCTGAGGCAGCTTTTCCATATGTTTGTTTTAGGTTTATTGCTGTTGATATTTTTGAATTGTGGATATTCCAAGCAAAATTAAATAAAAAATCCCTGCCATCATCATAACCTAATTTATAATGAATCAAGAAACTACTCCTGCTTACCAAGATCTCATACTGTATTTTTGTTGAGAAGTCCAGAAGACAACGTTAGGCAGGTGCAGATATTCACATGGGTACAGTTAGAGAAGGTTCAAGTAGATAAACATGACTTTAACATATTTTTAATTGTCACATATATGTGACAATTTTCAATCTTCTAATCATTGTTTTTTTGTCCACAGATGACAAGCCAGCTGATGGCAAAATCCTCTTCAAGAAACCGGCCAAACGCTCCTCATCAGAAAAGTTTCAGGGCATCACTGCGAGTTCCAGCAAAAAGAAGAAAAATGTGGATGAGGAGACAGACAAGAAGGAAGGCTCTGGTAAAAAGGTCAAAAACAACAGTCTGCTGTCATTCGGAGGAGATGAGGATGAAGAGGAAGACTGAGTTTAACCAAGTTAGAGGGGACAGGTGATATAAAGTCATTTTACACAAAGAAGGAAACACTCACTCCCTCATTAAAGAAACCCTTTGTAGCAAACAAACTGATAAAATTCTGTAAAATTCAAAACTTTAAACTTTCAATGTCCATATATCAAGTTGTGCAAATAGTGAGAAGTTGGAGTGGTATCTGTTCAGCTGTGAAATACTGAAGTTGTACAGCATCTGCATCATCACAATGTTGCCAGCTCCAACTTTTGTACAGCATTTTGAAGTTTCAAGTCAAGTAAGATTTCTTTTGACCCTGAACTAAATATTGTGTAATGCTGTTGTAGACTAATGCTGTGTGTAATGCTGTTGTAGACTAATGCCTTTACATTTTTATGAGGTCATCAGATCATGTTTTTGTTTCCTAGTCAATTTGAAGTTGTGGTGTGTTAAACTCAGTGTAATGAATATGCAAGTTTGCTGATAATTTCACAGTATACTGTACATTCAGTACTATACTGAATGTATGAATATATTTTGGCTTCGTCAAAGGAGCTGTAAAATGTGTAGATGATGTAGACAATGCATTCAGGTTAATGCAGTTTTATGTGAGTATGATTTGTGTACATTTTTATACACTGTTTTGTCCATTGATTGAACACATTAAAAAAACTGTACAAGATATTGACTGTCAACTTTTTTGGTTTTAGTTTCCCCATATTTATACCACTAACACAAGATAATTAGACCAAATGTTCACTTGCTATCTGAATATAATAACAAATAATGTGTTGGTGGGTGGGTTATAATATTAATGAACTGCATAAAAAAATCTTCTGAATTCAAATCATACAAAGCCGTATTATTTTAACCTCTTTATTCAAAAAGGCATGTTTCATTCTCACACCTGCATCCAGATCATTACAATTGATGGAAGAACCCTTGACCTAGAAAAATCACAACTTAAAATCTCTGCTTCTTCGCGATCAGACGCTGCGTTCACTTTCGTCTGAAATAAATATCCTTGCTGACTGCCCTAATTATGGACCTAAACTTAATCACACTTAAGGCCAATGCTTTTGGAATAGTACGAGAGAAACAGAATTTACTAATGTTTTGGATTATTAGAAAAAAAAAAGTTGATGAGTTAAGCCTATACTAATTATAAACATTGTTGCAAATAAAAAAACAGGTCATTTGGCTTGGCATGCTAATATCGAACAATGAATCAAAGGGATTTTTACTGAGGAATTGCAATTTATTACCAAT
>KN506569.1:16795-26798 GCA_000787155.1 Scartelaos histophorus
ACAATATTTATGATCATTTACCAAAAACAATCCAGTATCACATCCATCATGTTTTAAAATTATTTAAACTGATCAGTTAAATTAGCCACTGATGTAAAACACCAATAATTTGACAATGTAATGTTCCAAAAGCAGATAAAACAAGGCCATAATTCTGTTTCTCTCAGACCACTTTAATGACAAAAATGCATTCATTAATCTATATCAGTGTAAGCAGCATTTCCCTCCGAATTGAAACCTGTTAACCCTCGGTACCTTTAATGACGGATGCAATTTGAAGTGTTCCTCCACTCGGGATGTCCTAACCCCAGCACGTTCAAGTACAAAAAGAAATGCCAGTCAAAGATTGCAGTTCCCCAGGTTTAAACCCACAGTGGGAGCGTCCTGGGACTAGCCCATAAATCTCCCATATATTCTGAGCCCTATCACCCCTTACATCAGGGCAAAGCTGGAGTCCAAAGCACTCTCTGGTATCCTGGAGTAGGGCTGTTTTAAAGTTTTATGATGTTCTGGTTTATTTTGATTGGTGGATTTAGTTGATAGTTTCATTGGCGTCCTTTCTTCAGTCCAGTGGGCACTTCTGACTGAGGCTGGCAAAGGCCTATCGAGATTTTTTGGTGAGTTTTTTGCCCTTTTTCAGGGTGAGCTTGTTCTTGACAAACCCACGCTTCCTCTTAGACGTCTGTAAGAAGAGAAGTTAGCATAGTAAGAAGGATATAATGAGGAACAATTCAATCGTATCATTGTAGAAAATCGACTCATTCATACCTTCTTGGAAGTGTACTTCTGTCTGTTAGCATCAGTGCTCCTGAGCTTGTGCTCCAGTCGGTCCCTGTTCTCCAGTTTCTTCACTTTGTAAATGCGGACGAGCCAGTGCTCTGAAGTGAAGGCCTCCTCCAGGTGCTTCAGCTTAATGTCTTTGTTCCCAATCTCTGCGTTACGGGTCCGGTCAAAACCAGGTGGTGTCCGGAAATCCAACTTAAAAAATAGGAATGAAAAAACTTTAAAAGTTATACAATATATAAACCAATATTTATGTTAAATAAATAAAAAATCTAAGAGCATTGCTAGTCCAAGTTTGCTTGTAGTGGCTTGTAATAGTTTTACGCTTTAAAGTTGCAAACCTGCATCTCTCCAAAGCGATAGTAAGACATCTTGTACATGAGGCAGTTGAGGAGGGTTGGGGATCCTGCTTTATCCACTCTGAACTCTCCTTGAGGGGTGAAGTAGTCACTTTCCTTTAAAAAGATAAAAACAGTTCAACCAAGCTTCACAGTTTGTCCAATAATCTCCCATGACACTTGAACAACTGTTTCAAACGATCTGCTCTGCAACAATTTAAGGCTGAATTAGTTTTATTAACAGAAATTATTACAACTGAAGTAACTTTTTTTTACTTTAATAATTCTTACAGAAATACTTATTTCAAATGTATGATTTTTTTCCACACATACAACATTTAATTTAATACAAGTCAGAAGTGGGTCACACAATTCTCTTCAATCATCCAAAATCTATAACTATAAACATAAAGACGGCGAGTAGCTGGTCGTAGCTCACCCTGATGTCTCGCGGATGTTCCCCTTCTGCGATTCGAACCATCCACAGGAACTTGTTGATATCGTCTCCAGAGTAACCGATGACTCCTCCAAAAATGATCAACACATAGTCCACGTCCAGAGACCTCATGATCTCGTAGGCCGCCGTCTCATTGGACGACATGGCTTTACCCACCTGCAAAACACATGAGGAACCAATGGAAAGGATTGTTTTTCTACTGTAGAAAAGTGCAAGTGTAAAAAAGTCATTACTGAATTATCACTTCTACATATTTCAGGCTCATTTTATCAAAAATATTAATGATAAAATAAAACCCTTTGCCTTGTGAACTTTGCCGGTTTATCTTTTAAACTAAATCTAAGAGTATGAATTTAAGATTATTAAATTTTTAATTTCTTTTGAAAATAATCTGGATTTAAACTTGGACAGTGCATGTAAAGTTTTTCATGTCCACCAAGTGGCGCCATACAACAAAGCAACAGCAGCATCAATGAAAAACAGAGTACTTCCAACTACACTATACTACTTATTTTAGTTGAATTGTGGTGCCATTTTCATACATTTGTAGGCCTGCATGGGTTTCTTTCTTTTTTTTTTAATTTGTGCTAGAGTCTGAAGAGGTTGTTTCTTTCATAGACTTTTCACTTCCCTCCCCTCTAAAAGGAGAATGATTAATATAATAAGTGTGTTACCAGAGCAATATGACTGTTGTTCCAAGTGTTATTGTCCACCAGTGTGGTCCTGTTGGCCATCCCTGCGATCTGGTACCCATAATCCCACCAGGACATGACCCGGGCGTGCTCGTCTGTGTTCTGCCTCAGCCAATAATACGCCTCTCTGAAGTCGTCCAAGATGTTACGAGACCTGGAAGGGAATGTGAGACAAGATTTCAGAATCTACTCATTCTCTACGTCTGTCTGTATTACACATGATATGTCTATATTAGGTTACTCTAATCACGAGTAAAGGGCAATTACAAAATGTCCCGACAATTTATAGTTAATATTTAGTTAAAATTTATAGTTATAGAGTTTATGTTACTACAACACATTTAGTTTATGGTACAATTTGTCCAGTAGATTCAGATTGTACCATAATATAAATGCGTATAGAAATATGTCCAGTGTTTTTCTAAAGAAAGAGCAATCTTAGAATAAAAAAATCTGCATTATGCTGTGAAATTGGTGAATAAATAAAAAGCCTATACAGTACTACAAGTTTGAATTATATTATTTGAATAATATAAAGGGTAATTTCAGTTCAGCTCATTCATGAACATTCATTTATTTATAAAAAGCAATCATAAATCTCTTTCATATGTCTTTTCTGGGGTAAATAACTGCCAAGATCAGTGTGTGAGTTGTGTGTTCTCACCCGTCGTGGTTGTATGACGCTAGCACCACACTGGGGCTGGAGTAGGCATTACTGGTGACCCATGTGCAGTGAACAGCAAACATCATAAGTAACATCAGCATCAACATCGTCACTATGGACTTGATATTCGGTCCAAGCCCCTCCTCGGCTTTCTCCTGCTCAGACACATGTTTCCGCACCTTCCCGGCCTGTAAAATAAATAAATACATATCATACATACAATACAATACATACAATCATACCAGTTGTTCATGTAAATCAAGTGTAAGTTATTTAGTTCATTTTAGGTTATGCAAAATAAGGTACATTATGGAGAATGTGGCAATCTTTGTCCCTATGGAAATATTATCACTGACGTGATGATACAGATGAGTTGTTACTGCAGTGTTAAAGGTCCCATTGAGAAAATTCACAGGTTCAGAAACAACTGCTAGAGTCATTTTACACAGTCTATTCAGCAGTGTCTTTCAAGGAGACACACAATAGGTTTGTAATTCATTGTTCTCACTGCATAGATTATTATGAATAGTCAAAAATATTGCAAATACACACAATTCTGCCATAGAAAATCTATATAGTTGTTTACTGGTCATTTCTAGGTAAAGACGGCCCCATGTGAAACCTGAGGTGATATCAAAGTGCACCTTCTTGCCTGTTTATCCATTATAGGCACTACATGGTGGATTTTTTGAGGTAAAGGAGATGCCATTGTGTATGAAGGTCAGACATGGTCCAACTCTTTGAGCGAAACGCTCAAAAAGGAAATACTCCAAACTCAATGGTCCTTTGTGTTTCATAGAGGGTTTGAAATCTGTTGTTAAAATGGCATCTGCTTCATGCTCACTGCCAAATCCCAAACTATAAATATGGAAATCAGGATTATTATTCCTGAACATCAACAGGCTACAGACACACACAGAAGTTTGAACAGCTTTATATGTGCGCGCAAAAATAACCACCAACATTACTGGACACAATGAAATCATGACTTGGTTTAGTGAAATAGTACATGTTGTTAATATTTGTCATAGTTATACATCAGTCAACTGACTGTGTGTGGTAAAAAGTTAAGAAAAAGCCAAAAATAGAGGAAGCATTGAGTTCTCTGTGAGAAAAAAAATCATAATTAACAATTGAAGGTGTTGTCATTTATTTTATGTGTTTAATTATAACTATTGTGCAGTTTAAATGTGGTCCTCCTTTAAGGTATGCAAGGTAACAGTGCATTTTTATAAGAAATATGTTCAATTGCTTCAAAACTACATTATTACAAATACCCTGCCCACCTGCAGACCAGAGCCAGATGTCAAGTTTTTCATGAGATATATCCAAAAGAAAAATCTATAATTGTTGAAGGAGATCATTTACAAGTTATATTTACCCAACCACACTTAAAAATCTACACTTTAGACACCGACCTTCCCCCAACCTCAATTAAACAGTGTAAGATCAGAAGGTTGTGGGTTCTTCTGATTCTCACCTTGTCATAGAGGTTCCCTGCGTTTTTCTTGTCGTCTTCATCACTGCTGTCTTCGGCCGGTGGACTCTGCCTCTTCAGGTCGTCTCCCAGGTAATGCTCAAACACACTGGAGAAGGCCACAGCGGACAGCATGCACACCACCGGGGTGAGGGTCAGCATCAGACGCACCATGACTCCAGCAAAATACACTGCACTGATGGCGTACAGAGCCACTGGGAGAGACAAGGCGGCAAAGGATTAGGAAGGAAAGCTCAATGGTAAAGGAGGTAAGCGCAATTTCAGTTTTTATATTCAAATATTTTTGTTAAAAAATACACATCGTGCTCGTCAGATTCTTCGTAAACTATGACATGAAGACAACTAGAGGTACACCTATCCAATACTGGTAAAGGATATCAATACTGACAAATGTGCTGGATGGGATATTGACTTTCAAATATTCGTAGAGGCGATATCCTGTTTGGATCGCTAATATGATGCACTAAGATCATTTACTGGTCGTACTCAGCTGAGAAAGTCTCATAATGTTTGAACTTTTATTTATACAAAGTTGTTCTAGTTACTTGAGATAAATAATAGGTACATAACAGATTTGGATAAATTCTCTTTTAATTTAATTATTATTTTTTTTAATGCCGTTTTGTACCGGTATTGGTTGCTATCAGGTATCGGCAGATGCTTAAAGTTACTGTATTGCAATTGGTATCGGAACTGAAAGAGCTGTGATTGGTGGATCTCTATATAATGTTACATTTTGTCCATTGTAAACCACATTATTGACAGTTTATTCATAAAAACGAGGTCCATGGACTGTTCAAACCTGCTGACTGTGGCTACTGACACTTTTTAGAATGAAGATTGTGTGATACATGTTGAGTTCTGTGAAATAATTGCATCAAAGTACAAGGGGGAGCCAGGATAGGAGGTAGGTAAAAACAGAAGTTTTCTGAGCACTCAAGCCTCAACTGCAAGAAAACACAGCATGTGCATTCATCTACTGAAATACAACTTTGAGTGAGCCAATGATGAGCAGTTAGTAGAACCGTACAGCAGTGTCATCGTGAGCATATGTTTGAACTAAACCAGGACTAACACAAACAAAGTCACTCCGTATACAAGAAAGAAACCATAATAATCTTTGTGAGTTCAGGCCTCACCGAACACTCTCTCATCATTGATGTTCTTGATGCAGAACCAAAGTCCCGCAGGGAAGGTGCACACCAGGATGTGCAGGTCAAAGAAGAACGAGACCCATGTGGTGGGCTGGTGCTCCGACACTGAAGCGATGATCGGGATGTGGATCTTTGCATAACTAAGGACACAAAAGGAGATATGATCATATCCAATATTATGCAACTGACTCTTGTGAGCTCTAAGACATGTTGGAATGTTGTTGCCTGATCAAGAACATAGCTGGAGTTGTGTTTTGTTTAATTTCATTCATACATGTTTTTAGTCTACCTACATCTCTGAAACTCAAAATGCTCTGTTCCATCGTGTGACGTCATGAAGTACCGTAGTGGTGTTCATGTTAACCAGGACCTTTTACCTCTTGGTAGAGACTGGTATTCCATGGCTAAAATGATCTAAATTACAATGAACTGAGTTTGAAAACACAGTGGAGCATGAATGACCATATGACATCACAAGGTGGAACAGAATGTTTTCTGTTTGAGAAAGAAATTCTGGCTAAATATGCAGGCTTTGTGTGCTAAACATATGAGGGAAACAAAACACAACTCCAGGTATGTTTTTGATGGGGAAATAACATGATAACACAGATCAGAAAATAGTGTATGTAACATGGGCCCTTTAACACTTGTCCTGTTTTATATGATGAAGTTAGTTTGGAGTCTTTCTAGTTACAAGTCCAGATACAATTTATTTTTAACTGAATGACAAACGTAAAAGGCTTGTTATTTTTAGACTTTAATTACACAATCAGCCACGTTGCTTATCCCACAGTGACATCTATAATCCCATTTAAGTGTAAAAAATAATAAAACCCTCATAGAGAAGGACATTATTAATGTACAGAATAACACAATGAAAATTAGACATGAAGCATAATTTTTTTTATTGACTACTGGTTGACAAAATATATTGCATCTGTGTGAAGGTTGTGTGGCCAATGAAATATAGTTAATTACTGTGAAAAGTCTTGTGTATAAACAAAACAGCACAGATGTAAGGGATGTCTCGGTGTCACATTGTTGACCATTACTTAAAATCCTTGACCTCTCCACATATTTTCTAAATGTGTTCTCAAAGTAATTGATTATCCAACTGATGAAACATGGCATAAAAATATAACACAGTCTTCAATAAGTTATAAAGCCTGATAAAGCCAGTCTTGTATTTCAGTTTCTTAAAGCATATAATATGCCAGGCACATTTACTAGAAGCTGCATTAGTTTAGTAGATTAGTTTATTTACCAGCAACTATGTGTGTTGCTACACAAGCTTAAAAAAAAAAAGGTAATGTTTTACACCAGATTTAGTAAGAGTAAGTCTCCATCTGTAGTCCATCTGTGTTTACGGTGAGATTCTAAACAGCGGTTAATATATCTGCTCATTAGTCTCAACCAGCGAGTGTTTATTACATATGATGCCTGAAGCCTATTGACGCTGAAGCTGTGGGAAAATGTGTTTTGGCTGATGTCAGTTATCTGGTGGATGACCCCTTCAGTTTTACTGCACTGCAGCAAAACTCTCCTTTCCTTCAAACAGACAGTTAAAGATACTGAGGCGTGGCCCTAACACTCACACAGTATGTGCACAGAGGGCACACAATGTCTTATTTTAGTGCTACAATTACTGAAACAAAACCGTTTTACAGTTGACAAAACAAATGTAGGCGTGAATTGCTGATGTGAATACACTGCTTAAGGACACAAAGCAGCTGTGTTCGGGCAAACAGTCTTCTCAATGGGGAACTTAAACAATTAACCCACTGAACCACCCCCTTATTAAAGTATTTTTTGAAATATATAAATAAACATGTACGTATACTAACAGCTCCATACAAGAAAAATACAAGTCTAGTCTACAAACAATGCCCCTTCACAAAAAAAGTACAGAGAACAACTTTTTACATAGCGCTGAATGGCTGTGCGGCGCTGGACTTCACGCTAAATGAACCGGCAGACGGGGGGGAAATAAATCTAGCATGGGACAGCGACTGCTCCTCTCCTCAGCGTTTTATCCAATACACTTTTGGAGATTTATGCTACAGCTGTTTCGGAGTAGCTCATTTAAAGCCCATTAATTATCCCTGTCCCGTGGTGAGACGGTCCCAAACACTGGTGACAAAGACTTACCCAGTGTCCCACAGGGAGTAGAAGCGCCCACTCCACGGTGCAATGTAGCCTGAAGGAGAGGTAGACAGATGGGAGCGGTTAGATTCTAAGAGATTGTAAGTACATTTAAACAAACATAGATCACCGAGTACTCCTCACTTGTGGTATTCCTGATAAAATATAACATGATGAACTCAGGTGAGATACACTAATAAAGCATCTTCTGACAGGGGTCAATGAGACAAAGGTCATTCTCCAGGCTGCTCATATATTATGAGTTCTGTTAAAGTATCAGAAGTTTTAAAAAATCTAATTGTTATTGAGGCTGTACTCAAAATACAGATACAGCAGTATATCATTATACTGACTTCTTGGCAATACGTGTATCAGTATGAGATGATATATCGTGATACAGAGGCAATTCGTTATAAACTGTCAGTCAACTACCCACTAATACTGCATTAAGGCCGAATTTGAAAAGGTGAACTTGAAATTCCAGAGTATTTTATTATATCATATGATAAAAATATACATTTTGTGCACTTTTTAGCATATCAGTATACACATCGTATGATGGATTCTGTACTGTATCGTGACGTACTTGGCAATACACAGCCATAGTTGCTGTACAAGTAGCAAATCAGCAGCATTCATTATACAGTACATACCAATTTATCATATGCAGTGAATCAGTGTTAATTCAAGGTGATTTGATACAGAATACAGTCATACAAAATACATACAATAAATAACCAATATACAATTTATTTAGTCTTCTGTGTATGTGCATGTATAGCGGTGAGGCTATAATGCAATCCCTAATGAGGTTTCTCTGCCCGGCCGCAGTGACAAAGACACAGGAGCTAATGGCCAGTCTGGACTTGCAGAAAAGGCCTCCCTGTGGTTTGTAATGGATGTGTGATGTCCAAGCAGGACTGTACTAATCATAAACACCAATAGTTTTTACAAGTCACACTTCAGACGCTGTTAAAACACTAATTAATCTTTTAATTACATGCCCATCGGAGCAGCTAAGTGTCTGCCCAGGGCATGCAAGGACAGAGGGCCCGAGGTAAATACATGGAATATATGTTCACTTTGTTCATATTGCTCTTATTTATATTTAAGATCAAACACTATTTCTATTCTCGATTCAATTTTCCACATCCTTGGTTGTTGCCACCAGTTCAATCAATTGCTTTGTACAAGTGTGCTTTTGCTTTACTTCTTAGAGTTGGTCCGAATAAAGGCTTAAGAAACAAATCCATAAAATTAATTACAGCTTTTGCATATCTACCCACTGGGAGAATACTTTTCACTAAATGTGCATTATGTGTGGATGATGTGAGATATAAGCTGCATACAGGGACAACACCTTTTTTAGTGAAATAGTTAATGAATAAAATCATGCTGATGATTATGTGGTTTGTGCAATTGTATACTGTAGTATTAATGTTCACAAGTAACTCAAATGTGCACATTTCAAGGTGCATAATCAGGACATAGGTAACATTAAACTATGCAAAACATCTGCTTTCATGTTTATTATCATATAGTGCATTCATGGGGAAAAACATATCATTCCAATTTAAATAAAGTGATGTTGGGGAACCAATAATGGGACCTATTTCATGGACATATTGTGGTGTTACATCAAGCAGTACATTTATGGTTACTAACAAGAGACCGTGGTGTAAACAGATTTTAAACCAAAGAAACTATAGGATGAGAGTAAAAGCCCACAATCTCTTCTCTTGTTTGTTGGCTGTACACGCCTCTGTTCCCTGGCTCCAGTATATAGCTCAATATGGGACAATTCAAACCCTCCACTATGAAAATGTTATCATCAGTAAGTATGACGGTCTGCGTCTGCTAGACAGATGTATTTTGCATCATAATACAATTGTCCCTCCACAGCCTCCATTTAAGTAAAGCTGCATCAATTCCCAGCTTATTGCACCACCATCTTAAAAGCTTTCTCATAAACTGAATGTAATGTCCATTGTTTTGTTTTTATTCATTTTAAAAGCAGCTTGTGTGGACTCTTCAGGGAAATTCAAAGCAAAGAACAGACACAGTACGCAAAAAACGATTTGATGATTTCAATTACGTCAAAACTAACAAATTAGATTAATAGCTTTAAGGCAAAGCGCACAATTAACATAAAACTAGGCGTTTCATTTATGTAGCTTCCATACATAGCAATAAAAATGTGTACCTGTGTAAGTCAAGTATATAACGGAAAGGAAAACGACTCCAGCGGCCAGAGCAACTCCAAGGAAGAAGAGCG
>KN506569.1:26811-38208 GCA_000787155.1 Scartelaos histophorus
AGCGTCTGAAACTCCTGTCGCGTAAGCCTGTCTTTCAGATACTGGAGGAAAGCGTAGACCTGCAGCAGCACAAACACACCTGCAGTACAAAACACAGGAACAGAATATGTTTTAGGAAGAGTTATATGCAAGTCAAGGTAATGCACATGGGGGGGGATGTCTACCTACAAAACTGTAAATGGCAACTTTACTTTTTACTTTAATATTTTGTTACTAATGTATTTTCATGTGAGTATGTAAGTGAAGCTTATTTACATATACCACTTTTCACAGACATAGTTCATAAAGTGCTTCACACGCAAAGGATAAAAACAGCATTAATCACATTTATAATAACATCAAATCATAACAGCCATAAACTTATGGGGTGGGAAGGCTTGTTCAAAGAGAAACTTTTTCAGCTGTTTTATAAAAGCATCTACACTATCTAGATTAGAGTGTAGGTGAGGAGGCAGTTCATTCCAAAGTTTAGAAGAGACAGCTTGAAAAGTCTCCTCGCGGGACCATATACACGTTTTGGACAGTAGTAATAGTAGCGCTTAGGCTAAGGCCAGAGGTACACGTGTATATATTTCAGGATTTCAACTGATCATGTGGAATAGAAAATTGAACCTTTTTTTGGCTTGTCAGTTGAGAATTACTTTGCTTCCCTAAAATTCAAGGTGACAGTTTTCTGACCTGCAGCAGCCATGTGTTCGCTGGTCCTGATTGGTTGAAATCCCACAAAGGGGATCTGCATGGAAAGGACCAGGCCAATGATGTAGAAGGTGCTGTAGGCTGCAAGAGACAGAACAAAATAGGTTACAAAACAATTTGGGTCAAACATTGTGAGTAAATCTGAAAATTAGGTCGTCATGCCCTGTTAAAGCTTTCACCAAAGAGGACAAAACAGCAAAAACTCTCACAGTGCAACTTTTACTGTCCTTGTTGCTCTATACAAGCAGAAAATTGCATTTGAGCTGAAATAAAAATGTCCAGTTGAAGCTTCACAGTTCAAATCATTTACACACTTGAGTCCCAAAATGACTAACAAAGCAAAGAACCCAACTAGATTTGACAACCGCTTCTAACAAGTTCATAAGGGTTATTCTGCAAAAAAACAGGTATACAAAGACTCTCTAACAAAGCTTTAGCAATCCAGTAGTGGTGGTAGCAGAGCAGCCAATCGCTGTTGTAAAGCTGCAGCCTCATTAGAAAGCACAGAGACAAGCCTGGGAAATAAAGGCGTACAAAACCTGGCACCGCGAGCTACATTTTCACTTCATTGGTTTGATGAGTTGGCACCAAAAAAGACCATGCATGTCTTTCCCCAGCGTTCACAGCAGGATTCATGGCTGCGGAGGTTCACCAGTCTGGTTAATGAGCAGCAAATAACACATTGCAATAGGATGGAAGGAGACCGGAGGGATAGATATGGCCGTGTTCTCAGATTTCAGGCATTTTAGAGCTTTCTAAACAGCAAAATATTGAAATTCAGATGACATCACCAGGTCCCATTTGTCTGGATAAGTTTATTGAAGCTTGAATGTGGCTAAAATGTCCATTGCTCATTAGCAGATTTTGTGGAGTAGTTGGGACAGCGATAATATGTGCTTCTGACAGGTTTGTAGGGAGCAATGCAGTGTTGCAAGGGCACGATGAAATTCTGGTTCCACTAAAAAGTTTACATAGTGCAACTTTAAAAGCCAATTTCAAATAAAATCTGGTAAGAGAACATTGCAATGGAAGTATTGGCAAAAAATATACTTCCAACAAAATCATAAAATTCTAAAACTACAAATAGAAAACATAATTTTAAGGCAATTGTGTTCCTTAGGGATCTTGTTCAACAGAAATTGCAAGATTAATAGAACCAATCATTTTTCTTAAGTCACTCCAACACTCACTGTTTATCTGTGTCTGCGCCTAAATCATTTGAAACCTCACCAAACCGCAGTATGAAAACTCTAATGGGAACATGGATTTGCCCATTTTTTCTGGGCAAAACGCCAATCTCTCACACTTGTCTCTACTGCCGCCATTACCACGGACATGATGTGTGTTAATATTCGTCCAAATCATGTGCAGAAAGGCACGCCGTGCAGATTGGAGCATGCTTATCTCATCTTCTCATCTTCTGATCAATCACGGAGAAGATTGTGTCATCTTTATTTTATTTTTCTCAGTTTGTGTATTTGAGGGTGACTTTTTAAATCAGGTTTTATTCACAGTTGAAAGAACCAAAACTAGAAGGTCTTTAGTGATCTTGTTTGTAAGCTACCAACAACAATGAAATATCACTTAATTCCACAAAAGACAAGTTAACACATGTTTGTAAGTATCCCATATGGATATGTAATGTCAAGGCAGCATTTAATTTGCAAACATAAAAATGAGACACAATAGAGGGTGGAAGAAAAAGGATAATTTAAATAATGGATCAAAGAATATGAGGGATTTTCATAGCCTGGCTCCAAGAGGTCTGGCTACAACAGTATTGACTTCTGTCCTTCAAATAGAACAGGAAGTGGCAGTGGCTCAGCAGTACTGTATAGAACAAAACTGAAGGACAATGAAACGCAAATAATTGAATAAATCTAAGATAGATACTTTTAAAACCCTTCTGCGGAACATTCCAGGCAGTTTTAACATCTTAAGAAGTTGGTGGTGCACCCTCCAGTCACAGATTGAATATATAAATGGACACAGCAAATCCATTTGCCGTCACGTTCCAAATAGGAAGTGAGCGCGGAGGTGCTTCCAGCTCCAATGACTTTCATTCGACTTTACATAGAATATTGTCGCCGCTCTCCATAACTACTGCGGTGGGCCTAGACATTTTGGTCTTAATTTGTTCGTATTAACTCATACTACATTCTCTTTTTATTTTATTTTGCTATATAGTGTGTAAATAAACTCCTATTCCTAAAATGCAAATGGCTGTAAATCGCCTGCATCCTGAGCATCATTTGACTGGAGCCAAAAGCGACTGATGACGTCACACTCCCTTAGTCCACTTCAATATACTATATTAGTCATCATAGTGCATCTTTAATCTTTCATATTTAAAAATACAGAACACTACAGCTTGATAGATCGTAACATATAGTACTTTCAATAACTAAAGCCAGACAAGATCATAAAACAGTGTTACAATAGGCCTTGTAAGGGCTGCAAAACTCAAAGTCAAAGTCTGACGTGTGTCCTTGAGAGAACCCTGTGATGTCGAGTCTAATGAGTTTTGAGCTGGCAGAATGACAGGACCATCCCGTAACAGAAGAGGCAGACCAGAGAAGATGGTTCCCGGCAGGCGTCATGATACACCTGCTTCATCCGCATTCTGCCCTGTGAGAGCCTGAGAACCATGCAGACTTGATTAAGACAGACATGACCAAAATATGATAAAGGACTCGGAACTTATAGGTCCTATATTACAGTAAACTAAATCTTGTGAGCTTTAAGCCATGTTAGAATGTTTCCACCAAATCAAAAACATACCTGGAGTTGTGTTTTGTTTCAGTCACACATGTAGGAGGAATCCTGTATTATCGGTGTGTCATCTCCAAAGCTTAAAATGATGTGATGTCATGGAGTTGTAGTTTTTAAGTAACAGGTACCGTTTAGCCTCTCTAGTTCAGTAGAGATTGGCAATTCCAGGTCTGAAATTATCCAAATGATACAAGTGATGGTGTGTGGAGTTTAAAAACACAGTGGAGGACTTCCTGCATTACCACATGAGATTGCAAGGTAGAACAAAATGCTTGCCGTTTGTGTATTAAACATGTGTCACTGAAACAAAACACAACTTCAGGTATGTTTGTGATGAGGAAACAATATTATAACATAGACCAGAAAATAGTGTAATTATGGTCCGTTAAACCAGAACTAAATTAGACAACAAAGACACAATACCCAACAATAATAAACCCCCAGGACCGTATTATTTGAAGTACAATAATCCACTCCATTTCTGTAAAGGTGTATGGAGTCAGTGTGTCTGCCCAGGTGTTCAAGAGAGACCAAGGTGAATGAGGGAGCACGGCGAAGAGCAGTACATACTAAATTATTCATGTAGCCAATAGTGTTATTCAGGACTCTTCTTTTCCGCTGCTTTAGATCGGAGCAGGAGCAGGTTTAGAAACTGCGCACTCTCTTTGATATAAGACTTCACAGACTTCCTCACACACCTCCTCTATGTCTCTAAATGACAACTACATTCTACTTTTGCCTATAGGATCCTCAATAATAGGCCTGTCACAATATCAACTTCTCATTCAAAACATGACAGATGGAACAATCATTTTGGGGGAGTCAATATTTATCATAGGTATTTTTCTTTGTATTAATGCAGATTTGTTTGTTATTTGTCTGTACTGTGAAAACATACAAGTTCAGTTACACTTGCATATACAAACTATCTACTAAAGTGTTTCATTCTGTTATTTATTTATTGCAGTTTTTGATTTTTGAGCCATACTGAGTATTTTAAAGAAAGAAAGAATAAAGAATATTGTGCATTTAGAATAGTTCTTAAATAATTCTGTGTTAGGGATACTGTGTCAGTGATATAAATTAGTTTCAATATTATAGTTATTTTTCATTTATCTGTATATATTCATGTAGCCAATAGTGTTATTCAGGACTCTTCTTTTCCGCTGCTTTAGATCGGAGCAGGAGCAGGTTTAGAAACTGCGCACTCTCTTTGATATAAGACTTCACTTCCTCACACACCTCCTCTATGTCTCTAAATGACAACTACATTCTACTTTTGCCTATAGGATCCTCAATAATAGGCCTGTCACAAACTCAACTTCTCATTCAAAACATGACAGATGGAACAATCATTTTGGGGGAGTCAATATTTATCATAGGTATTTTTCTTTGTATTAATGCAGATTTGTTTGTTATTTGTCTGTACTGTGAAAACATACAAGTTCAGTTACACTTGCATATACAAACTATCTACTAAAGTGTTTCATTCTGTTATTTATTTATTGCAGTTTTTGATTTTTGAGCCATACTGAGTATTTTAAAGAAAGAAAGAATAAAGAATATTGTGCATTTAGAATAGTTCTTAAATAATTCTGTGTTAGGGATACTGTGTCAGTGATATAAATTAGTTTCAATATTATAGTTATTTTTCATTTATCTGTATATCTTATCTTTACATATTGCTAACCTATTTTTGCCTACAGGATCCCCAATAAATCTATAAGAGGATTTTTGTGTTTTTTTTTCTATACAACTTAAACTTAACTTATTTTGTTTTTACTAATTCAAGAGCAAAGAAGTAGAGGTTTTAAATATGGTGACTACCAGAAAGGACGTTGTGGGTTTGATTCTGGGTCAATATCAATTATCATCAAGCAAACAATGTGGCTGAATAAGTCATGGCTCTTAGGTTTATGTTTTAAGCTCGGATACAAAATTAAGTGCTAGTAAGAAGTTTAAAAAGCCAAATTTCTATACACCACCCGAAAACTACAGCAGTCTCCAACACTCACGACTACATCCTGGTTCTATGGAAACAAATGCCTTAATGTTGCATCATATAAAGTCAAGCTTTGTGCCAATCAACCAGTGCAGCAATACACAGATTTAATCTTGTGAAACAGCAGGGCAATAATACAACTTGTATAACTGGACAGAAAGAAAAGGATCATTTTGCCTGCAACTACACTTAAAAAGACAGAAGTTTCTTAAATGTCTGTCTGGTGGGACCCTGCTGTGCCCCACTGCTTGTATGAGAAACATGGTGAGGTGTTGCTCCACTCATGAAGTCTGGACTCGGGGCCAGTGCTGCAATACAGAATATGTGAAAGCCAAGCTCTTTGACAGACGGCAGCTTTAATCTTTTCTGCTTCCAGGTTTTTCGCCTTCTTTTTCTCACCTTCCCTTTTGGTCTTTTATTTTGTAGCTCAATTTTCCTCTCTGTGGCAAAGTGTGCAGATGTCACACTGAGTACATAATGGACAGTTACAGATAGCAGAAACTATTCAAAGTGAATTATTCCTACTTTCCTCCAAATTCTTAGATACAGCTTCAGAATGTGTTATTACCTGTTCCCCTCTTAGACAACCTGCGAAAGGGTGTCAGTGTCAAATATAGAGTGTTAAAATAGTTCCTGTTTGGGTCAATCTGTTAAGAGCCTACAAATAATAAGAACACTTAATGCAACACTTTTGGATGTGGTATGTCACCTGCATGTTTACATGTAAAAAAGACCATAAGCTATACTTTCACTATGAAGACAGATGGATTTTAAGCCATACTGTGGAAGATTATAGCCATGGGAACATTCTCATGGAAAAAAGCAAGAGGAAGGCCTCCTCCAGGCCAAATAAGTCAGGTTTATAGAGATGCAAGTCCATTCAGAGTAAGAGTAAGAAGTTTTTCAGTGGACTGGGAATTTTAGTTGTGCTTATGCACAATCAAAATGAAAAAAAAAAAGAAGTCACATGCTGGGGCTTTAACAATTACATTGTTAACCGCAAAATGATCCTAAAAATATGGCTTAATCAAGCAAATGGAAATATCATACTAAAAAAAAAAGAATAATAAATCATTTTTCCTATTTAAAATTTGCTGTTACTTTATACCATCAACAAACATTATTTTTGCGTATTCACAACATAACCATGCCCAGACATTATCAAAACTTTCATTATCATTTGGTTTTATTCCTTCATCTCCATAAAACAAATACCTTAAAATGCAAAAACATATCAGAGAAACATGACCGCTGACTAAGCAGTTGTTTGCCCTCTGTGCTGGTCCTTCACTTCCTTGAAACAGTATTTGAATGCAAAATGAGCATCATTGTAAACCTCCAAAGTTGTCCTTTTATACCTGACATTTAATGTGAACATCAAATATTCATGTTTGTACATTTGAGCGTGGGAGAGCAGTGCCTCACCTATGTACACTCTGCGGCTGAACCTCTGCATCAGCAGCAGCACAAACACATGCAGCGGGATCAGGTTGATGATGAAGACGTAGCCGCCCCAAGCAGAAACCTGAAAATACACATGAAAAACTGTTAATGAGAGGAGTCTGTGGAAAGAAAGCTGCAGTTTAAACTTTCCCCTAGAGCAATTACGATAATACATTTTGAAATGGAATAAATTGTCACATAAATATCAAGATAATCTAAAAAATACTTACTTTTGAGCTTAATAATATAATGAAAGATTAAAAAAGTACATAAGTACATAAAAAAGTTAAAGAGTTAAAAAAGAGTTAAACATTTAGTAGTAACAAGTAGTTTGTCGGTCTCAATAATAAGTTGATGCTATTTGACCCTGCAGCTCAAATGTTAATTAGCTACATAAAAAAATAAGAAAACATTTCCAATTACATAGCAGCAAAAATGTCTGTACTTCGGTTCTGTTCGTAAATTATCTGATACTGTGGCTGATGTAAGTGAGATCCAAGCAGTGTGTTGTGCGGAGTGTTGGAGTGTAACTGAATACGTGGACCAGCAATACGCATTCAGAATGTTAAATTGGACTAACTGTATTCCAGTACAGTAACTCTTTCATTTGGTGGTATACAGTTACTTTTCTAAATCAAATTAGTGATGGGAAACAATGTGATGAAACAAAAATACAGTGGTTATTAATACTATGCTGTGTTTTTACGCTATATATGTGACTAAATACAATTTCAAAGTATTCTTCCCATCACTGGTTGAGTATTGTTTAGCTATAATTTAATCCGCTGGGCTTGATACACAACTAACCACACAGCTTTTGTTGTGGTGCCATCATTGGCCTTTTCAGTGTTCCCAGGATTGGAAAAATGACTCGCTGGCTTTTTTTTGTATTAAATGGCACCCCATTCTCCTCCAAACAAAAAGACATGTGGTCTACTCTGCCGCTCTTCATCTATCACATGAAGCAACAATTACACCCCTTCATTTCTACTACACTTTACAGCTACAAAGAACTATGTTACTTATACAATAATAAATGCTTAGTGAAGATATTTGTATTACTATATTTCTATATTTGGTTTTTACTTATACTATTATATTATTTTACATATACAGTTATATGATTGTGCCTGATTTGACACCAATTTCTTGAATTTATTACCATTTATATTTTTGCTCTTCATTATTATATTATATTGCTGTGTCCTAATAATTTCCCTTGTGTAAATACAATTTGTCTAAATCTTATTACAGTGCGCAAATCCATAATCTTTTCGGTTGTATACCAGTAGCATAATCTAAATAACTTTTGGCCATCACAGTAATTTATGAATATCAATATCCAAGCAAATGGTGGTTTTATATTTTTATGCTTTGAGATCATAATGAGAGTTTGAGGCTGGCTAAAACAGTAGGGTTTCTATGGTGGAGGAGATAATCAGCGTTGTAAAATTCCCGCTGGTCCCTGCTGGCTGGAGCTGGATGCTGCATGTGTTTTGTCACTTATTCACAACACACAGCTCTGTAATGAGGCAGTGGGCAGCCGCACCAGTCCACCTGAGAGCTGTACAATTATTATGAGATGCAATATTCAAACAGCCATTAAGTTTTGTGCTGGAGGAGAAAAGCTAGACAATTTATGTTGCTGCCATGCCCTGTGTTTTGAGGAAGCATGTTTTGCGCTAACCTTGGAGTCAAAAAAAATCACACAGATGCACCCTGACAGGCTCCTACTGGTTTGACGGGGCTGGAAACTAGACCAATCACAGAGCAGTCTTGTGGTTTTGGAGTAAGCCAGAGGTGAAGCGCACAACTGTTGCAGTCAATTTCTTTAAGACTACAGGACTTTAAAGGGCTGAAATTTGTGCAAATAGGTTACAACACAGCATTAGAGAGGATTCTTAAAAACAGTCCTCAAGCCAACTATAGCTGTTCTATTGTTGGCTCATTGTTCACTGTAATCATTCTTAGCCTAAAATAATAACTCAGAGTTTTATAAAGTCTATTGTGTAAGTTGTGTGTACTACTACAACAACGATAAATTAGGATGCACTGGGGCATTATGTTACAACAGGCCCCACCAACCTCTGTCTCACAAAGACGTCCTCACAGAAGACACACTGTATGCATGCTTTGTGCCTATTGTCTCCAAGTGTCTGGGGGTTGCCAAGGAGGAGGCGTCATGGCTAACAATGATTCATCCTGGAGCCATCAGTGGGTGAAGCAAAACTGTCCAAATTATCCATTTGTCTCTTAACTACACTACAGCTAACTAACACTACAGCTTTGGTTAGAGCATGTTTAACTAACAGATTCAGCAGTATACCTCTCACATGTAAATGTATATTAAATGTATGTTTTGTGGTATAAAAAGAGGGAACTCACTGTTGACTGCAACAACTGGTGGTTGCACTGCAACTTTGTCAAGAGGTTTTAGACAATATTGAATTGCACTGTGAACTTACCATGTGTTATTATTGTGTATATGAGATTTGGATATTGCTTCATATATGAAGTGTATTATGCATTATTAACAGAGTTTGCGTAAAGCTTGTTTTGGCCACGAGTGTTGTGCTGTGGAACAAATGTCTTTGGCAAGAATGTAGGGCAGAGAAAAATGAAAACGTACCATGTAAAAATAGGAGAGGCAGCATCCAATGGTCCAGAAAATGGAGCCTGTCTTCACTGACTTGACCTGCACAGATAGAAAATCATTGTTTTAGTCCCGTTACTTAAATTGAGTTAATCTATTATTTTTCTTTTTTGTTTAAATATCTGTTCAAAAATGTGTAGACATGGAAGATATAGCCACCTCCAGTTAATAAGGTAGCTTGTCATATCCTATGTGACCTATACCAGTGGCTCCCAAACTTTTCACACAAAGTACAACCAAAGAAAAGATTTGTCTTTCCAAGTACCTTCAGATCTAAATTAAGTGTAACAGAAATATTTCAGATCTAATCTAGTGCTAGGTCAAAGTGACCTGCTTTGTCACCGTAGTTGTAAACAAGAAATTATCCTAATGAGACCAAAAAAAGTGGATAAATTAACTCTGAATTTGGCAGACCCACAAATTGAAGAGCTGTCCAAATACCAACTGAAGGAGCTTGCGTATCACCAATGATAAATGTACCACGGCTTAAAAAACACCGACCTATACTATTGGTAAAAACAAAAATATAGTCACTCTTTGGTTATTTGTTATTTTCCCTGGAAACACTAGTTGTAGAAGTTCTTAGTTCATGGTAAAACTAGGTTGTGCTTTTATCTATATATCTAGGGACTAGAAAGCTTTATAATTGGGACTGTTGCTACTTTAAATCTCAGTTGTCTCAGTTGTGTACCAGAAATGTGAATTATCATTCTCTATGAATAACATTAGCCTATATACTGCACATACAAAACCACACCAAGGATAACAAAACATAATGCATCTTCTATATCTATAGGTGCTACAAAGGGACCAGGGATAATGAAGTATAAACTGCCTCTCACTTGTTCCCTGAGTAGTATTTAGCACTATGTTTTATTCAACTATGTGGCCAGTGAAGTAGCTCAAAGGTCAAACACATTAGTCACCTTTTCCCATCTAAACTACTTTATAAATTAGCACTGAGAAGTCCCAGGTCACGTGAATGTCACAGGAGAGGGGCAGTATTATTGCCGCTCACACAATGGTAACAGTAGTATTGAATGAGGGGTCTATTTAAAGACGGCACACGCTGTGACACTTTGGAGTTTGCACTTTTCACATTTATGACAATAGAGACACTTTTAGACTGTACCTATTCACTCTATAGGGAAACAAATTTTACAGGTGACGTAAACTAAAAAAAAGTGATTAAAAAGTTTTCTTAATGTCTCCATTGAAAATATTCAAGGCAAAACAATTACATCTCCATGGAGACAAGCAGGTGTCAGACCCTCCTCCAGAAAAGTTACATAGCATCCCTTTAACTTAAAAAAAGATGGAAAACCACTAAGATCGAGATTTTGATAAGGCATTAAGAAGGTGATGTCTAATCCAAAAAAAGTTGTAATTTTTGTGGCTAGTTCTCGTTTTCTGTTTTAAATTAGTATCAAATTTTTTTCATGTGTAACCAAGTGTCAGTTTTAGGAACAGTTTTTGGGGAACTAAAACTAACTACTGAATAAAATACTTCACGAGGACACTGCAACAAAAGTATTAGTAAAAAAATAAATTGTCTGATGTTAAAAAAAAAAAGTGCTTTTGAAGAAAAATAATTGGATCTTGATTAGACTATACATACAACACACAAGCACTTAACAAAATATAGGAGCAAAATGTGAAATAATAACTGTAAACCACAAAACTCTTGAGAAAACCTACCCATAGATAGTAAGTGAACTGCAGTGCAAAGATGGCGATGCCTTCATTATCAAAGGATCCAGCCACAGATCTGGAGATGTATCCTGGGACAATGGCGATGAAACAGGCTGCCAGAAGCCCCGCCCCCTGACTC
>KN506572.1:2729-15024 GCA_000787155.1 Scartelaos histophorus
AAGAGTGTTTTTCCAGCGCCAGGGCAGCCAGGGCGAGCGCTATAGTACAGTTCCCCCACTGAGCAGGATTTGGGGGGCTATTTGAGATGTACAATTGTGTCATTAAACGAGTGCTGGCATGGGGCATCAGGTTAAAGCCATAGGTGCCAGAATACGCGTTAGACTCCTTATTATAGGAAGAGGGAGACTTGCCTTTGGGATTGTTTGAAAGCATCTGCATGGTAGGAATAATTCTGAATGGTGCTGCATAGTTATAGACTGGCATGCTGGCTTCACTTGTCATGCCTGTATGTGAAAGCTTATTCTATTTCATGGTTCAGATTGTGCACGGTTCACACGCTTGCATGGTGTTACCCAAGTGCCAAAAAGAGCATTAAAATCTACTTAAAAACTATTACCAAGGTATAAAGTTATAGATGATTTCACTGATAGGTGCAGTGGAGCAGAATTGAGATTGTCTTGCATGAGCAGTATTAAAATCAATGTTTACTTGTGAAGGCCTGCAGTTGACTCAGTTTAAGTGAATGCAGCCACCACTTGTATGATGTCATGGATTACAATTGGTATTCTAGACACACAGGGAAAGCTGGGGTGTTTTTCGGCAGCAGTGGTTTAGTTAAATAGCCTTACACAGCTCTGAAAGATGCCAGATCAATGCTAAATTATGTGTTCATGTTAGTGTCATGGTATTGCAAACTGCCACATGCCTTTAGCTCCACTAGGAAATCTGTGCTACTGTTAAGTGCGCTTTCATCTTGATACTTTTTTTTATAATAACTTCAAAGCGTCCCCTGCAGTTATTCAAAGAGAAAATGTGATGCTTTTATGGAGGAATGTGCAGAAGAGACTGCACTTATAACAGCAGTATCTAAAGCACTTTTATGATGCGTATTATGAGTTTTATAATGATTAGCAGAGGTCAATTATAGCTGCTGTGCCCCGCTAAACTGTTCATTACACTTCATTTAGTCATAACTTTTGATTTATTTTGGTGTCAATAGGCAAAACAACACAGTGCGAATTAGAGAGGCAATGATGTAGTGTTGTGACAAAAGCCTCAAAGTGTGTGCGAGGTATCTTAGGGCATATTTGGAATAATGAATAATGCCAAAACACAACTTAATTTATTAAGTTAATTAAACTATGCAGAACTTATTCTGAGTACCAGAAGTAGAAGTTGAGGTATGAATGGTTCTTGTGCAACAGTTTGCAAACCGCTGCTAAAGACAGAAGTAGACAGAAGTAGACACGAAATCTGTCTCATATTTTACGGTAGTGTTACGCTGAGCATGGATGCACTGATTAAAGGTTAAAGGTGCACTGCGTAACTTTTCTGGGGGGTCTGCCACCTGCTTGCCTGATCAAGTTCCACAGTATGGCATTAAACTTATCTATCTCCATGGAAACAGCAGGAGATAAATAAGTTAGACCAAGTTAAAGGTTAAGTCTGGGGAGATGCGTTCATTATAATTATGCTAGATCAATATGTTAATGCAATACAGCGGAACATTTCAGGCAAAGCGTAGAGACAACAGGTGGCAGACGCACCAGCAGAAACGTTCCATAGTGCAGCTTTAACTTGGTGAGTGTTTTAAATATACTTTTTCTGCTTTTTTTCCAGTGGAAGGGTTTGCAGACCTGGGTCACGAAGGCCAGCCGTCTGGAGAGGAAAGATGTGGTCCCGTGGGCTCAGCGAGCTGTGGCTGGATCTAGTCACCCAGAAGACTTTGGCTTTAACTTGAAATTCTCCTCTCTGTGGTGGAATTTGGGCGTCCTTTTCATAACTTGTTGAATAGACCCTTTTACAAGTCTGTCATTGGATTTTATGGCCCTCTTTTGGGGATTTACTCAGTTTGGAATGTAACTTGGTTCTGTGATCCAATGCAGTTTCGGAGTTCCTCTAAAATCCTGGATATTACATGGTTGCCTTGGATCCAATACTTTGATTATATTCACTCGGATTTTTCCCTCTTTCCGCACTAGAGGAGGTCAGGCCTTACCACTTCCATTACCCGTCAGCCCAGTGGATTTAACCAGGATGTATTCTGTGAAGAACATGGAAGGCCCTCGATCTAGCGGACTACGCAAGAAGAGGAAGTCCAGGTCCGAGCGCGACCGGGAGACCAGGAGACCCAACGGCATCAGGAACAACAACCACGTGAAGGGCCCGGCGTTCCGCTTCTCCTCGGATTCGGAGAGGGAGGGGAGCAGGCAACCCTCGTCCTCTCGCCCCAGACCCCCGCGGAGGAAGAGGAAGGAGTCCACGTCTGCCGAGGAAGACATCATCGACGGCTTTTCCATCACGGGATTTGTAACACTGGAAGCGCTGGAGGTGAGTTTGACACTTTCCACCTGTTTGCGAGACGCCGAATGGTGAAATCCGCCGAAAAGCAGCTAATGGGGTGTAAATATGTGTTTATCTAGCGCGGCTCAGTGGAGTGGTGTCTGGCTGGCCCCGCGTTTTGTTATGGGGGCTCAGCAGATGTAGCTTTAAATGTAGTGTTGGAGATCACTATCTGTGGCACTGACATACTACAGTAGACGTCCCATTTTGTTTTTACAAGCCTTTGTGAGCTAAGTCTTATATCAGATGAAGGATATGTGGCCACGTCTAGAGCGCTTGTTGTGCCTTACTGCAATTTGGAGTGAAAAAGCAATTGGATCCATGTTACAACAGTTTATTCAGAGAGCGAGTAATTTATTGCACGCTGGCTATCCATTTTCCTTGGAATGCAAACCAGGCACAGGCTGCCTTCCAGTGATGTACTTCTGAAATTATGACTTGCAAATGATTCAAATATACAACTCTGCCACAGTTGATCAATGTCAACTTTAAATTTGTAGTAAAACACGTTATTTAATCAGTTCGTTGAGTATATTATAAATATTTATGCAAAAGAACAAAAAATCAACTGAGAAACCATGAAGATCATTTTGTTTTTGTAAGGTTGGGGGTTCAATCTTAACTTGGACCAGGGAATGTTGCTTTTGAGTTCTTGTCCAACTTTCCTTGTGTTTAAATGCGATGTACATGTGGTGAAAGAAATGAAAAAAATGTTGTATATTAGGGATGCAATAATCCAACTTTTTCAGTTCTGATACCGATTTCGATACTATAGCCATAAGTATTTGCCCGATATCTGAAAATATACTGAAAATAGCAAGTATTTTCTTCATGCAATAATAAAATAAGACAAAGCTTATTCGAATGTGTGTTATGCAGCTCTGAAGTAACTATAGAAAAACATTGTATAAATAAAAGTTCAAACAAAATGAGACTTTCTGGGCTCATTATGACCAGTAAACAGACTTATTACATATATTTATAAGACAAACCAGGATATATCGACTGAACCGATATGTGGGAGTTGATATTCAATCCACCTAATTTTCAGTATCTGATATCAGTATCAGATTGGTGCATCCTTAATGGCGAAAGTGTAGAGTTTGTAAAGTTTGAAGATCCTGTTCACTCTTACTTACTTAGATTCAACTAAACGTTATTCCTCTGCTTTACATGTATTTTTCTTATGTTTCTAAAGGTCTTTACTTCGATACTACACAGGCTCAGTTTGTGGGGTCTACACACTCTAATGTAGTCAGTGTGGGAAGTGCTCTGCTCATGTGATCTGTACTGTGGCAATCAGGCTTTATTACACTGTACAAGCTGAACCGTCAGTGCACTTTATGTTGGCATAACAGAGGCTGGTGTCACACAAAACTAAAGACTAAAGAGTGTGTGTGTAACCTGGGGACAGCAAACAATTAGTGGTTGTTACTTAATCTGTTGTTTAAATCATTAACTTCAATTGGCTGGACTGTAATCTCCCTCAGGTCTACTGGGAAACTGATTTGGCATTAAAACTTGTCAGCAATTATTAACCTATATTGTAATATATATGCTACCCAATATATTTTTTTCTGTATTTGCGTTCAGGGAGAATTTGTGTTTGTGGTTCATATTAGCATGTGGTTTAAACAAAACTTGAGACAGCACTGATACAGAGTCTAAGTGAAGGATACAAAGCTTTTGAAAGTGCACTGGTGCTGTGTTGCCCGAGGCTTTAAAATAAAAATCTGAAGAATAAGATCTATTGTGGTGTTGTTGAGAGAAGTTCAGTAATGGCTTCATCTGATCGTGGGGCTATGGAATGTGGCATCAGATACGCATTTTCTTTTATGAAAGGTTGAAAACATTTTATTTATCTAATTTTTTAATGTATTTGAATAGTATTTTAAGGATTTGTGTATTTTTTCTGACAAATCTGAAAAGAATATATTGCACTTAATGTAGAGAAACCTAAATTTGTTATAACCTGGTGGTAACTAAAGAGACATTGCAAGCTTTTCGCACCAAGAGAAAATATTCTGAGTACCACTAGGTCTAAATTAGGTAAATAACAGCGCTATTCCAGGTTTAATTTAGGGCTTAACCAGGTCTAAAAGTGGACAGCATCATTTCCACTGTATTTCTAAACAAGATGTTATCCAAAAGAGGAGAAAAAGTGGATAAAATGAGCACTAAATTATGCAGACTGACTTTACTGAAGAGCTGTCCAAGTACCACTGGAGGAGCTGAGATTTTGTAGCACAAGAACACTTTTATTTTCTTATCTTGGGTTAACTGAACTTTTACAAATGTAGAAATTGATTTAACCTCAGTTTAGAATATTGCACTAGTTAATTCATAAGGTTTTTTATGCACCTACCTCATGCCTGTCACAATAATTACTATATTGTTCCACTTTATGATAAATTTAACAATTATTTTTGATTATTGCATACCTTTTCTTTGCCCTACTGGGAAATATTATTATTATTATTACTATACCATAAGATTTAGCCATAAAAAGTTGATACAAGACTCATTACAAATGCAAACTAAGTAAGTAGAAAAGTGTTTCATTCTGCTGTTTAGTTATTGCAGCTCATTGTTTTTTAAACTTGCACTATGTAACTTTTTTTGAGGTTCTGCCACCTGCCTGGAATGTTCCACAGTCTGACATTAAGCAGCTCTACTTTACATTTATTCAATTACAGGTGATTTTGTAGCTTAAAAATACCTAGAAAAACAGGTATTCTGACTGTGAATGGTGTCGCCTTTCCACAGATCTGACCTGTAACTTGGTCTGTTTTGGTTTCCATGATGATAAAAAGGTTTAATATTGTAGTGTGAAATATTCCAGACAAAGCTACACCATGTCCATTTAGAAAAGTATTTAACAGAACCTTCACCAGAAAAGTTACACAATGCACCTTTAACAATTTTGTACATTTTAGAATAGTTTTTAAATGATGTTGTGTTGTGTTGTGTTGTGATTGTGTCAGTGGCATAAATTAGTTGCAATATTATTGTTTATTGTCTATATTTACTTCAGTAATACATGACACTTCAAAGCAGTGACAGGCCTAACCCTGCCTATGACCCACGGCATCGTGTCTAAGCGTCACCTGCACCTGAAGCAGCAGGGCACCTGTGTGGTGCTGCAGACCACAGTGGCCTCTGTGTGCCCAGTAAGTGTAGTAGTGCGTAGTATCATGTACATCACAGCAGCAGACTCCCTCTCTGCGTGTGTGCGTAGTGATACAGTGAAATAGTGATGAGGTCAGAGCCCAGAGGTATAGGCCCGTGCACTCCATCTGTCAGCGCGCTGCTCCAGCTTCACTTTCATCTCTGCTTCTCTCTCCTAACCTGAAGCTCCAGCGACAGGGCTCCCCGGGCCTTTCACTGCAGGAGGAGCGAGGAGGCACTGAGCACACGGCTGTGCTGCTGCTTCTTGTTCTAAATTGTGGTGGTGAAGTCTTGGTTCTTAGAAAGCAAATGGAATTTGATCTAATAATAACATTGTTTCATTACAATTATTTTAACCATCCAGCATAAACTTAAAGGTGCACTGTGTCACATTTTGGTTGAGGGTCCGTCGTCTGTTTGTTTCTATGGATATATCATTGCTCTGCCTGAAATGTTCCACAGTGTGACATTAAACAGCTTTACCTTATATTTATTCAACTGCAGGTGCTTTTAAAGTGCAACAATATCCGGGAAAAAGGCATTCTGACTGTGAGCGGGGTCGCCTCCCCACAGATGTGACCTGTAACTTAGTCTGCTTTGGTCTCCATGCAGATTAAAAGGTTTAATACTATACTGTGAAACATTCCAGGCAAAGCAATAACACCTTCATGCAGAAAAGCAGGTTACACAATACACATTTAATTTTCAGTAAGATTTTTGTGTCTTTTGGTGAGAAACATATATATAGTCCTTCTAATCCAAAAGTCTGATTTAGCCCATATGTTGTACAAAAGTCTATATATAACCATGTGTAGCACTGAGTAGATATTAGAATGCAGCTACAGAAATCCATTCACCTAAGATAAGATAAAAATTGGATGTTGGTGAATGAATACACTGTACCGGTAGCTGTCTGTCTATTGAGTGAATCTGAACTATACTAGTCAACTGATATTTATGAAATCATCACCAACATTCTTATGCCATAACAAGAATGATGTGAAGGATTTAAAGATGCACTGTGTAACTTGTCTCCAGGAGCCACTCACAGTGAGAATGCATGTTTTTTTAAAGATGATTTTATGCAAAAAATAACACCTGTAGATGAGTAGATACAAGACAGATTAGTTTAGTACAATTTAAATCAGTGCATTAACATTTCCATGCGCACCCCTTCTAGAAAAGTTACACAGTGCACCTTTAACAAAATACCTTTTTTCTATCCTAATAATCCATTATCATGCATACACATAAGCATAACTCCAGTAGTGCAGTAGTCAGCAGAAAGTCCCTCTCCTTCCATCACTGACAGAGACTGAAAGCTACTTCCACTTCACCATTGTTCTACTTATAGTTCACCTAAATCTGTCACACACCGTGATCTATAGAGCCCACCACAAGAACTCGTATTTCTGTACCACAAGTCTACTACAACCATAAAAATTTTCCTCGCCGTGTTTACTTGTTCTGTGGATTCTTTTTTTTCAAGTGGTCACGCCAAGTCAAACACTGCTACATTACCACAGCAGCCGCCTCTGGTTTCCATGGTGCACTGATGCCAACAACACTGAAAACTCGGGCAAGCACTTGTGCCTTGTTAAATTGGATTATTTTAGACACAAAACATTTCTCAGATCTGTAACTTTTTGAAAAAACATCTCACACAAGCAAAACTAGCACCTCTAAAAAGCCTCTAAAAAGCCTCTAAAAAGCTGAATAATTATAGTATATTATATCTAGTGGAGTGGTTTGCAGCTTTTTGTTGTGTTAAAATACAGTGATTAAAAGTGTATTATTTATGTTTCCCAATTAATGTTCACCAAATTAATATTGAAAAATGTTTAGATTGATGTTTTTTGTTATTCCCAGTGCACAGATTCTTTTAAAGGGCAGTGCTTACTTAATTTACAGCCCATATTTTTGTCTTCTTTTGTGATTTTGCTTCTTTAGAAATACTGTGGCAATGGTGTAGTCTTATTTTAGTCCTTTTCCCATATCTAGAAGACTAAATCATCTGCTAAATCATCAAAAACCCCTCTGAATCTGTCCATACAGTCATTAAAGCTGCTCCTAACCATTATATTAGTAGTCAACTATTCAGCGATTCATTTTACGATTAGTTGACTAGACACAGATATCATTTAGACTTTTTAGAATAGATTATCGACCAAAGAAATGTGACTGAGGCTTCTAAGTAGAGAATATTAGAGATGATGGAAGAATGTGGGCTTTTTCATGGCCGAAACTGTTGCCGATTGTTTAAAATCCAGAGAAACCAACGACAATTTAGATTATTCTCCCCAAAAATTTACCTCACAGCCCTTTTTTTAACACAAACCATGTTTTGTGTGATTATCTCTGCACATTAAAGTGTTAAAATAAAGATCTCCAGAGAATTGTGGATGAAAAACACAATCAAAATGGCATTTCTGTATAGGCGAAATGATGATTATGAAGTTTTAAAAAATGTATTTAAGTCATCAGTCATGTTTAACTAATTAATCATGCAAGTGTATCCGACAAGTGTCCAATCATTTGCTGAAAAAATAGCAGGTTTCAAGTTGTAGCCAATAAAACGCCGGTCACCTTAACTCCTCACTTCTCAGATTTATTTTAATATCTTACAAACCCAGTAAATTGTGACCTGTTTGTTGTCCCGGCGCTGATTCACAAACAAAACCTGGTCTTTTCAAATTAAAATCCCTGTTTATTTGGGAATTCTGCTGTGCCCATCAGCTGTTTGTTTGGGAGCCATCTGTCAGAGCAGCCCCGGCTTTGGAGCAGAGACGTGCTCCTGCTGGGTCAATCCGGAGCTCCACACCAGTCACATTAGTCTAGTCATTGTGCCCATTATAACCTCTTCAGATGAATTTGAGATAAAATAAGTAGTCCTAATTACAGCGCTAGTGCTTTTTTAAGTCCACCGCGAGCCAAATAAGAGATCATGCCGTTTTAAAGTCAAGGTTAGGTGTTACTCTGCAGGGTAATAAAGATTATAAATTGTACTTTAACAGTTTAAGATTTCGCTGAAAGTAAAGGCTCGCCAAAGTTCAAACACAATTGATTTTTGGCACCTCTCCAGCTACGAGAAGGACCTTAAAAGAGTGTTGAGTGGTGATTTTTTTATTTAGTTTTCCTGTAGCTGTCGAGTGTTTCAGCATTTTAGAGCGAAATTGGTGTCAAGAGAATAATTCCGCTTCCTAACCTTTTTATCTTTAAACCTATTGGCAGTAATAAGGACATCAGCTACATTTGGAGTAGTAGTTGGTCACTGAATTAACCCATGTGATGTTACTGTACTGCAAAGTATTGAAAATCAGATACTAATTGATACTAAAGCGCTAAAGTATCTAAACTGGATACTCGTGTGTGCAGGTGGCTACACTAAAAAGTCACATTCATAGGACAGAAATGAATCTTTCACTATGGAACATGCCTGAATGAATAAGGGACCTCATGTTAATATAAAAAAGTACAATTATTTAAGGTTGAAAATCGCGTTCTGCTGTCATCATGGTATCAGAATTGGTATTGAGTATCTACATCAACATTTAATTAAAGCACATCCTGGCATTATTAACTATTTACTGTTAACTTTACAATTTAATTAACCTTTAACATGTAGTGCTTTCAGTTTTTCACATTTGGACAGTCTTTCGCAGTTTCCAATTATTCTGGCCCCAGCTCTAAAAGATAAGGCTTGCTTCTTGCTTATTGTGCGTCCTATCTAGTGTATATTATATTTTTTCTGTTATATTTGAATATTCTTTTCCCTTTGTGGGATGCAAGTCTCAAAGCCAGTGTGGTTTTCCTGTACTGTGATACTGGGCCAGTCTTGTGCTTGTTTCCTGGGATAGTGATTGGAACCAGACATCTTATTGAAGAGTTGAGAGAGGTTTTGTGTCAGTGTCTCTACCTGTCGAATCGTCGCCTTAAGCCATCTCAGTATGATGTACGCTGGCCACAGTCGCCCCAAACCATGAGGAAGGATTTTGTCTTCTTGCTTTGGAGACCGAAAATGCCTAGAGCTACATATAATAACCTCCACTGTGTTTTTATCATATAATATTTAGCTAAAAGCTCGTCTTAGATACTAATATAATGTGGTGTAAAGTGTATAAGCCAGTGTTGCATATGGTTTGTTCTGGCGCTGGAGATGAGTGCGCTCCAAAGAGACAGATGGATGTGAACACTGAACCAAATGAAAACATGGCCCAGTGTGAGTTCAGCCAGTGCTCCTCACTTCAGACGCTTCATACGCTTCATACGCCGTCTGTTAGATACAAAAACACATGACTTCACTTTTCACAATCTTACCAAAAGTTATCTGAAATTTGAAACCATAATAATACAATTTCTACAATATTGAGAGTTTGAGAGTGAATCCAGCTGCAGGAATAGTTATATAATGGTTTTTACTTTTAGAGGCTCTGCACTAGACCAGAGGGAGAGCAGTTGTCAGGTCAGAGATGTTAAACCTGAATTAATGTATGTTAAACATTTGGCATTTAGAAGGCACATGTTAAACATGTCTACGTAACCTCATGTTCTATGGTGAGTGGAAAGTGGCGGCTCCTGCCCCAGAGGCACTTGACATTAGATAAGACAGCTGGCTCTGCTCCACATGCGCTCACAGTGATTTAGTGCTGCCTCTGCACTCTGTAAAACTCTCAGAGCCGCCCTCGTATTGGTCTCAATGTTTTACTCTTTTATTCTCACATGAGAATAAAGACTCAGTGTGGAGCACAGACTCTAATAAGTTCCTTGCTTCTGTTTGTCAGAATCATCCTCCAGAATGACATTATAAAAACACAGGAAGGTGAGTGTAATATTTCAGGGTCTTAAAACACATTTATTTCAGATGACATCTACTTGGATTTAGACTGACTTGGAAATTGTTTAATTTGTGTCTTGAGTTTTAGCAGGAAAGGTGCAGGGACTGTCTTGAGTATAATCTTGCTGTTTCCGCTCTCAGCTTCTTTCTGGACCAACTCTGCATTGTCTGAGAGGAGCTTTAAGTGCAGTTCTGGGTGTAGTTCTGAGTGCACTGATGACTGGTTTTGGTGTTTGTGAGCCTCAACTAAGGAACATTTAAAGCCTATTCTCCAGCAAAGAGCCAACTGTCATTTAAAATAAGAGGGACAATTTCTACTGATTTCAACACTCACTTGCTCAAGCTTAGTGAAAATGTATCTCAGGCACTTACTGCTGATAATAGGAGATAGAATAACAAGTGAAAAAATGGACTCAATCAAAGTGTGGTCTCTAGCAGGGAGCAGGGCACTTATGGCTCCTGAAGAGTGGGGAAAAGTTGTGGTTACGTTTAACGAGAGTTTAGTATTTGAGCTTTGTGTTGTTAATAAATACATAATAAAACATCTGCCCGATCACTTGACTGCAAATAAATTCAAGTAGAAAAATAGATTTTATTTTATTTAGCATATTTTCCACCTCTGTTTTAACCGTGTTCACTTCTTCATATCCCCTCCTGTGCTTTGTATCGTCCTTATAATTACCGTTGCCATGGTTAAACTTCTCTTCTTGGCTTCGTTCACTACTATTGTCTTTCCTCAAGTGAACTCGGAGTGAGCAGGATCGAACTTAAATAAACTCACTTTGTTTCTGAAAATAAACAGCTGATTGCTCGGGTCTGATTATGGTAATGAGTTCAGCCTTCTCTTGTTTTTGGCCCTGAGCCTTTATTTATAGAAACCATACTTGGACTGGCAGCGTGGTTGGCACCGGGGATTGCCTGGCATGTTTGTAGCAGGTCACTCGAGGTCGTTGTGCAGTCCATATATGACAGCTCTAGTGATGGATGAATGTGACTGTGATAATGGGCTCGCAGCAGATGGTGAGGGGAAACTTCACATGTGATGAGACACAATCTAAAATACACGATTTCTGCATGGTGTGGAGTAGATCTTTGCCAGAGGTTGTTAAAATATAGAAACTCTCCATATATGTAAAAAGTAATACTGGAATTTCAGTGGTGCATATTAAAACTGAACAAAAATAGGCAAGTTTATTCAAAATTCAGTCATTCAAAGTACTTTACAGAACAAGAAAATCATTCAAATCACATTACAAGCAAATAAAAGCATAAATAATCATCATAAAATTGCATTAAAAGAGAAAAGAGTGTGGAATAAAAAGCTTTCAGCCATAGGCACAGATAAACAGATCCAGTTTGAGCCTGGATTGAAGCACAAGTAGAGGCCTGTCTCACATGTTCATAGCGCTTTCATTTGAGTTCTGCTGTTGGGATTCATATTTTTGGTACAAGAATCCACATCTTAGTTATTATTTATTTCATTTGTATGTGAGGATCATTTGAGGTTGAGTCCATGTCTGCTAAATATGACCAATGACCAGAACATTTCACCTTTTATGGAGCTGGGAGGAGGAGTGAAGACCCTGGATTCACTCAGAATTGTCCTTTTGACCATTATCATGCCAAACATTCCACGTTTTCTTTTTGAGAATATCACAAAAAAGAGCAGAAAGATGAACTGTTGTTTCAGAACATGTTTGTGAGAGTCTAAACCAGGGGAAACTGTCCTGAGGACCTACTATTGTTCTCCACAATAGTATCACATAAAATACATATTCAAACCATGTCTGAATATGTATAATCCATATTTGATGAAAGATTAATTTCTCATCATCTTTATTTTATTGGTTTTGTTGTTAGTTATAAAGAGTTTTGATTTCACTTTTAATTTTGATTTCAGGTTGTAATTTAATTTTTTTACTTAATTAATTAAGTAAAATAAGACTACA
>JACN01009992.1:0-17958 GCA_000787155.1 Scartelaos histophorus
CATGAAAACCAGTTGTCGAAGAATCCCTGCCCCTGTCCCGCTCCCCTTTGAAGAGGGGATGTTTGGGGACCTCACCCACACGAGGGCCTCAGGGTGGGGTGTTTACTCTGGCCGTCCCACCTCTCCGGAGTGGCCCATTTGAGGCTGTTTATTGTACGTCGCTGTGGGGGCCCGGAGGACACAGAGCTGCTTCTGTGGGGGCTTCCCTTGATTGTACCGAGCTGTGCAGACTGACTGGAGACCCCTGCACTTTGAACTGTGTGTAAACGTCCGCAGGTGCTGTAGTCACACTTGAATGAGCCGATGTTTTCTATGAGTCAAGAATATCTGGTAACACTTTACAATAAGGCATATCAAATATTTAGTCATTTGTAAATGTTGGTTAACTGTTATCTGGTCAACACTGCCCTCAAACATCTGCATCTCACTTATATCCGGTTCATCATTTGAGCTTTGTCTGTTTTGAACTGAATGAAGTATCTTTAAGTGTCAAGAAAAGCTCTACACACGTGTTATGTATTATCATCATTATTATTATTAGCAGTAGTTAAAATTACTTATTAAAAAGTGTTAAAAAGAGTTCATTTGCAAAAACAGATAAGTGCAATTTTAAAAAGTGATCTTACTGTAGTCTAAATAATATTCCGACCCTTGTTAATAAAATCCAAATTACTGTCAGTGATAAAATTTGTAAAACATGGCAACATAAAGAGAAATACGTTTTAACATTTTTTTAAAAACAGATCTGTTTTTGCAGTTGAACTGTTTTTTTCTAGTGTTTAATATGTACAAAAATGGAGAGTGTTAGTCCTCATTTATAAAACATTCATAAATGTTGTATATAATTTTTAGTAAATAATTATTTAAAGGTGTGTAACAGAAACATGGAGATGTTATTCCTTTGTCTGGAATGTCTCACAGTATGACATTAAACCTTTCTATCTCCACTGAGATCTAACTAGAACAAGTTGCAGTAATAACACCTGAATTTGAATAAATGTAAGGTAGAGTTGTTTAATTTCATACTGTGGAACATTCCAGAGCAATGATATAACCATGGAAACAAGCAGGTGACGGACCCTCCATCAGAAAAGTTGCACAATGGACAATGCTTAATAAACATTTATAAATGATTAGTGGTTATGCCTTATTATAAAGTGTTACTGAAGATCTAATAGAAAGGCCACATTGCCCCAGTGGACTATGGGTAACTGTGGGACTTGTGTGTCTCCAGCCTCTTCACACTTACTCAAATACTGAACAAAACATGAATAAATGTCCTCTCTGAGTTGAGGAAAGCAAAGCCGTTGTCCTCAATAAGAAAGGGACTGTTTGTTTGTTTGTTTGTTTGTTTAGTTACATAAAGTTTCGAAAGAAAAGCTAAAACAAAGTGTATAAGAGCTGCCCAGGCCAAAGCTCTCTCACACCCACCTGGAGTCACAGCTCTGACCTGTTCCCATCACACGTCCTTTCAAGGCGTCCTTTGGCCTTGAGTGGGAGACTGCAGCCATGTCAGGAATCTGCTTACATTCAACAAAGTGCTATTATGTTTGGCATTAGTTCTGGGAGTCGCAGGGTCCTCCACGATCCGATACATGACTCACAATTCAATATTACGATATGACAATACATGCAATAATCAATATATTAGACAATACAAAATATACTGATTATACTGTATACTGTTTTTTTAAAAACTCAAATACATTTTAGCCACAAGTTTATATGAAGTGCATCTATTTTAATCATCAAAAGAGTGAATATGTAAAGTGTATTGCATAAACAAGCTTCCTCCCACTAAATAAGGAACAAAATTGTAGCGTAGTCACAAAAAGATACCAAAAAATACTCTTTGTTGATATATGAATACAGCAGCCTGCCATAACGATACTGTATCATCAAATTTAGTATCATGATATATTGATATTTTTGCACACAGTTATTTGGTATGTGTGATTGCATCAATGTTCTTTCATTCAACATTCTTGTTCTTTGACTCTTACTCATTGCTCTGCTCTATGTGAGTTTCCGGGTAGAAGTTCTCCCACCAGATTGTCTCCATAAGGATGTTAAAGCTTTGCCTGAAATGTTCCACAGCATTAAAAGGCATTTATTCAAATACAGACAGTTATTGCGCTTTGCTGAGAGGAATCATCTCACTGTTGGTTTAATGAGTTTGGTTTAAATGTATAATAGGCTTGTCACAGTAATTACTATATCGACTTATTATTCAATATATTAAAACTGAAACAATATATTTTGGGGCTCAGTATTTATCGTGTGTACATTTTTTTGTAATAGTGGTGAGGTTTTTGTCACAGATTTGAGCTGTAAAGCATAGAATAAATAACTTCTACGGCTAATTATTAGTTCATTCTATTGATTTGTTGCAGCTCAGACCTTCAGACCTCAGTCCATTTAAAAACTGGTTTACTGGGATTATCCAGCTTTGAGTCAGTGGCATAAAGTAGTTTACATTGTATTTATCACAATATTTTTCTATGGTAATACATCATGCTTCAAAGTGTGTTTTGTGACAGGCTGAGCTTATATGGAGATTTTCACAATGTATATGTATATGTATATGTATATGTATGGAGAGTGGAAAATATTGGATTGAAGCATTGATTTCTTTATTTTTTTACAGTTAAAAATGGCGTTGTTTGTTGCAGTATCTTTTGTGGGTCTGTGGCATATCTCCTTTCATCTGAGACAGAAGGGGCACATCTGAGACAGGAGGGGCAGACAGGATTAAGGTGTATTTGGAACTCAAAATTTGACCTGAAGTGAAGGTCCTGCATTCCCTGGCTTAAAGGAGAGCAATATTGACCATATCCACAATGTCTCAGCACAGGAAATTGTCTGTCTGTGGAGCTGAATACCACCATGTGCCCTTAACAACTATCAGTAAGAGAAGTGCAGGGTGTGCTGTCTGAAAGGTTTATATGAACTATTCTAATTTAAAGTATAAAATAGCTTAATTGTATATTCTGATCTCTGTTATAATGTTTCCTCCTCACTTTGGAATTGCCAATGTTTACTGAACTAAAGGTAATATGGCTTAAAGCTCACAAGAGTCCTGCACATTTTTTTGGGTGTGGTGGGACATGGATTTTGTATTCTTCTTCTTCTTCTTCTTCCTTTTTTGTATTGTTTACAGGAACAACCACAACATTTAGGAGAACTTGCCAAAATGTAAATGCCTGAAGTAATTGAATTGAAATTAGAATTTGATTTATGAATAAATTTCTTCATGAAAGTCTTTGTGGTATTGGGAGTTAAAGAAGCCTATACTGATCACCATTCCTGTGGTTCTGTTTCTCAACCACACCTGTCAGATTTTAGGGTTTAACACAATCCAACGGGCGTAGTCATTAAAAAAAACAGGCATGTATGAATACGCCTCAGTCTAGATAAAATTTTTTAAATGTTTGGAATAAATGTGCCTTAATGTTTAGCCTATTTTTTACCTTTTGGGATTAAAAGTTAATGAGGGTTGCTTGCCTTTTGTCATGGTGCATTAGAACGACTGGAATATGCCACAGATTCTGGGGCCGTTGGCTCTGCGTCCCAGGCATTTGTCAATTTCCTCAATAAAACCAGTCCAGCAGGTTTGGGTGTATATCTCAAGCCTACTAATAACCCATTTAAAGGAACCTAGCAAAGCAATAGTAGGTCAAGGTGTGGGACTGTAACACTGACTTTCACAAGGTCCTGAAAAGACACTGCTGTCAGCTTATAAAATGGATTCATTAATTTTAGCAAATTAATCAATTCCTTTTATACCCAAAGGACTTCTTTTCAAACATTTATAATGTTTCTCATATTGTAGTAGGTGTGGTTGGAGCAATGTGGGGCCTAGTTTGAGTTTTATGTAGTAATTTCCTCCTCCTCCTTTGATTAATTATCCTTTAGAACTACCTTCAGTCCAGTCTAATTTACTATTAACAGACTGTTTATTATTCAAATTAATTACCTAATTAAAGCATGTTATAGTCTGGGTTTAGATCTGGGGGCATTCATAGAGCTAAATATTACCTTAGGTAGTACTTGCTGTGTTAAGTACAGGTATTTGTGGTACTGCCAGTAGAGGGCGCTAATGTGCCACATGTGAATGAACCTGGGCCTGGTACTGTTGTTACAGACGGGGGCTGGACATGACGTAGGTTGTGATGAGGATGCGCGGTTTTCTAGAGCAGATCTACGGCGAGAAACACGCCGTAGTGACTAAGACCAAGTCCTCGTGGCAAAGCCACGCCGAGTCCGGACCACAGACCGCGGCCGAGGGGAACCAGACCACGGGCGGAACGGGAAGCTTCTATCCGAGAGTGACTGAGAAACACGGAAACATCCAGTGAAGATGTCGGGGATTAAAAAGAGAAACTCGAATTCCTCCATAAACAAGGAGGAAGACCAGCAAGTGAGTGAGAGGATGCTGTCACCGACAACACCCACGGAGACGACAGAAACCGGGGCTCTGATGCCCGGGGACAGCACCAGTAAAGCGGCGGGAGGAGAGGATGGGGTCGCCCTGAAGAGGACCATCACCCTCCTGAACGGCGTGGCCATCATCGTGGGCACCATCATCGGCTCGGGCATCTTCGTCACTCCCACCGGGGTAGTGAAGGAGGCCGGGTCCGTGGGCTTGTCCCTGGTGGTCTGGGCGGTCTGCGGGGTGTTCTCCACAGTGGGAGCTCTGTGCTACGCCGAGTTGGGGACCACGATCACGAAGTCTGGGGGAGATTATGCCTACATCCTGGAGGTGTACGGGTCCCTGCTGGCTTTCTTGAAACTGTGGATTGAGCTGCTCATCATTCGGCCGTCCTCGCAGTACATTGTGGCTTACGTGTTCGCCACGTACCTCCTGAAGCCGCTGTTCCCCGCGTGCCCAGTGCCGGAGAACGGAGCCAAGCTGGTCGCGTGCCTTTGTATCCGTAAGTACCGCAGCCAAAAGAGACAGACACAGACACAGAGACATCTTCCTCCTGCCGGACATGATGCAACCCCTTGAGTCAACGCGGCACGGGGCATATCTGGATAAACCTGAACAGAGCAACGCTACATTTAAGTTCTACTATTAAAAAATATATCGCGCATAGAAGAGAACACGTCCTATTATGGTCTTATCTTAGCCACGTTAGCTTCACAGTAGTAGCCGCACGTGCAGCCGAGTCACAATGTCGCGTAATTTCATCATTTATTGCGTCAGGACACGCTCCTGCAGGTGCTTCTGTCTAAGGCTCATAGACTGTGCGGATGTGAGACTAGATTTTTTTTTTTCCACTCTTACTGCATACGCATTTATACAGTTTTAGATTTCTTATTAATTAAAATAAATAAATAATAAGGATTATAGAATAATACTACTAATATTTATGGAAGCAGCCAAACTTCAGGACTTTTTTCTTTTCATATGTAACACGTTTAATAAATGTCTTGCCAGATTATTCTCACCTGTCTTTATACTTTTAGATAATTGCCCCAGAGCAGGTGCTCTCCATCCCTCTGGAGACATGAACCTTATAGATGTTTATAGAAAGAGATCTACAGTAGTGCGTGAGTTTTTCTAGCTGCAGCCCTAGTGCTAAGCTGCAGCCTGAGTGAGGACTAAATCCCAACTGGGCCCACATGACAAGGCAGTGAACCTGGAGTCTTCAGGATTACCCGCTGTGTGTGTGTGTGTGTGTGTGACTGGGGTGTATGATCTAGGGCGGGTCACTGGGGGTCAGTCCACACATACGTAACTCCGTTGGCCTGTGTAGTAATTAGGCGTTTTGTCTCTGTGGGAATGGTGCATTAATGCCTGTGTAGATCTGCACCCGCTGACACTGACAGCCCACAGCATGAGTGAGGTGCTGTCTACTGTATCCACTCCTCATTAACACAGAGTCTCTTTGTGCTTTGTCCCGTCACTTGGCCTAATTTAGAGGCTTTGAAGGGACTTGCTGCTTTAGTGGATCAGCTCTAATGGGGTTCAGGGTTATCCTCCTAAAAGTCTATGTTTATGGGACTAGAAACAGAAAATTGAATAATGGCAAGCAACTAGGTTTGTTTTGAATGTTTAAAAAATGATCAATCTCTGTCTTTTTCCAGTGTTGCTGACCTTTGTGAACTGCTACAGTGTGAAGGCAGCTACCAGAGTGCAGGACTTTTTTGCAGCAGCCAAACTCCTGGCCCTGGCTCTCATCATCATCATAGGATTTGTGAAAATTGGTCTAGGTAATTCATGCACTTTGAAAAACAAAACATTTTCTACCCCTATGATATTTACAATTTATTGACATTTTTAGTATTTGCATGTATTGGGTTCAGTAAAGCGTAATGATACACCAAAAGTGGTCAGCCAAAATGAGTCACTTCAAAGTCTCAAACCACAGGACTTACATTGTTTCAAACCACACCTGACCAAACAAACTTACTCCTCGATTAAAGTCTCTTTATGAGATGGGTTGAATGCAGGTATCAGATATTCAACAGGGTTTAGAGGGTCTAGAGCCTAGCCTGGTGCCTCATTAAGGAAGGGGACACAAAGTGGAGATGGTAAACTGTGCTTGTGAAACACACCAGTACAACTTATGAGACCCAAGGTTAACACATTCAATCACTCAACAATGATGTGATAAAGTGAGACATTCTCCCACAGCTTCTAAGCTCCAAACTACAATTTTGCTTAGAAATAGTCAGAAAAATTGTTGCATTGTGTTATTATGGTAGGTTCTTTTTTTCAGACCAGGAGTTTGTTTTTATACCTGACAGTTTCGCTCAGTAGCGGTCTTCCTTGGAGGGGTCATGTCATGCTGTAAATATCCAGTCAGCTGATTTAAACAGGCTTTGGACATGTCTTCCTACCGGTGGAGGCAGGATGACAGCGCCATCTACAGTGTCCCAGGTGTGTGAGAGTAAAAAAGCCCTCTCATCCCTGATTATCGACCTGGGGACACGTCTCTGTATTTCGATTGCCTCTTTAATCCACTGTCAGATATGAAAAGAATCTCTTAATCTGAAAAAAGGACCTAATAACATAAATTATCAGAAGACCAAATGGACTGGGATGGTCATTGGACTACAACATTACAAAACTACATTTTGAAGCATTTTGTTCATTAGTCTGTGATGTGTTCTTCATGTTTCAGTCATCTTAAAGTTGCACTGAGTAAATGTTCTGGTGGAGGCTCTATCACCTGCTTTTGTCAATGAACATGTGATTTCTTTGTCTCAAATGTTCCACAGCTCCCGGTCAGAAAGCCTTTAGATCTGTTTAATTTCATACTGTGGAACATTCAAAGTAGAGCAATGGCATTTTAAAAAAAATAACAAGAATTATGGAGCCCCAACTGAAAAGTTACATAGTGAACTTTAAGTCTTCCTTTGAGATGATGTGTATCTGCTGGCTCAATTTCCTGTAAGGTCCAGATATGTTAGTCCAAAGAGCAAAAAAGAGTGTATTTGTGTAAAAAGGCAAACGGAAATTGACCTTTTCACTCCTTAACCACCCATTATTTGCCCTTTCTATTGACTTTTTGCCTAAAGTTGCAAAGACTGAAACAATTTCAACAGCTATGTCCAATTTTCTTAGTTTAATCTGAAATTCCAAACTGAAAGTGGCCATCTCTGGGAACTAGTCTTACTTTTCAGTGCTTTAAAAAAGGTCATCCCGTAATGTCACGATAACGTATGATCCTATTTTATCCTCCTAAAAATGCAGTCAGCGTAGAATCTGTATAAAGTGAAATGATACCTCTGCAATATTATTACATGCTTGAAAAACTAGTATGGAATAATATCTTGTTAAAGTCACAGGAGTTGTGCACTTGTCACATAGACCTGATAGTTAAAAAGAGGCCCGCTCCATGTTCATTCTTCAGGGATGTGCCATAAATCTGGGGCCCCACAAAGTGACCGGCCGATTGTGTGGCAGTCACAGGTCCCACATCAGCTGACTGGAGGCTAAGACCAAAACACTCGAATTGTTGAGAAGACAGTACCAGAGCAACATATATATTTTTTTATTTTTTACATTTTAAGTTAGTGTTTGTATTTTTTGAATTTATTGTATGAAGACTTATAGACTTTCCACTTTCAAATAGGCTTCCATTGCCTCTGATTCAGTTGACTTTATATTGAAAAACCCCTCTCTTTGTAATTTGCTTCTATAACTACTTGTCTCGTGAGCTTATTGACTGAAGCCGAACACTGTGGGTGACGTCACACTCCGTTAGACCACTTCTTTTATACAGTCTGTTGTATAAAGCATAGAAAAATATTACTTATATTTTTATGTAATAAGGTAAGATTTAATTACTAGTTAATTGTGTCATTTATTTGATGCATTTCAGGCTTTTTAATGACACAGTATATGTAAAATTAGTTTACTGGGATTATTGTGCTTCGTGTCAGTGCCATGAAGTAGCTTCAATACATGGATCTATATTATAATTCTGTTTCAATATGATTTTTTATGGCATTATTCCTTTGTAGCAATACATTGTGCTTCAAACTGTATAACGTTACTCTTGATACATACACTGTATCAACAGATACATACATATACATTATTTCATTCCAGTCTGATCTGAACCAGTGAACCAGTGGTAAAGCGGTGTCATTGTAGCGAGTGCGAGGTTATAGTAATGACAGTAATAGCTATCGGCATAATATTAATTTAAGTACTAAACTATGAACTAAACTACAATAATACATCCTGGAAACGCAAGATTCTCTCTAAAGACCTTCCTCTTCACAGACAAATCTCAAGATGACCTTTTTGCAGTGTACATATACTACAGTTGTGTGCTGCTGTAGGAGTTCAGTGTATGTATCAAGAGTAATGTTATACAGTTTGAAGTACAATGTATTGCTACAAAGGAATAATGCCATAAAAGATCATATTGAAACATAGAATTATAATATAGATCCATGTATTGAAGCTACTTCACGGCACTGACACAAAGCACAATAATCCCAGTAAAATAATTTTACATATACTGTGTCATTAAAAAGCCTGAAATGCATCAAATAAATGGCACAATTAACTAGTAATTAAGTCTTACCTTATTACATAAAAATATAAGTAATATTTTTCTAGGTTTATATACTGAACGATAACTCGATATATAGTATTTATAGTGACAGGCCTAATTTTCCTTTATCCACCTTGAGCCAGTGCATGTGATTTTAATGTTTATCAAAAACACAATAACTAATCCCCCATTTGTTGCAGATTTATTTTGTGTGCGGTCACGACACCCTCTAAACCTGGAGCGCTTTCCAGACACATTTTCTGTTTGTCTTGGCGCTTGTAATGACTGTTTTTCAAAATCCCACAGATTACCCAGAGTTAGACAAACGCAGGTTCACGGTGGTAATTATACCTGACGGGGAAACTGAACCAAACCTTTGCCATTTCTTTAGATAATATTGGGCCACTTAACATCATATTTAAGTATTGAAGAATCAGTAGAAGTTATACAAATCAAAACCCAACATTAAAAAACTGTAAACTTTGACAAAGATGAATGCAGTCATTGTTGAGACTGCAGAAAACCTAAGACACCTGCGCTGGTGCTTCCTGTGGCATATTTATCCTTTTTGTGTGTCAGGTTTAGTGCACCCTCAGATTAGAGACCATTGTAATCTGATTATCTACAGAAAAGTCCTGTTCTCTGACTCAACAGCCGTCTCTGTTTGGTACGACATAACATAGATATTAAAACATTGATATTTGTCAGACAACTTGAACTGTTAATAATTCTGTGTTGGCTCAGAATATCTTTGATATGTTTGTCTTTAATAATCATCATTTCAATTTTACAATGCAATTTCATTAATAATTTAATCTCTTTACATTCTTTGTGTATTTTCTTTGCTTGTAAAGCATCTTTGAGTGTCCAAAAAGCAGCACAAGTCTGAAGATTTATTATTATTTTATTGTTGTTTCAAACAGATATTGTGTGTAAATATGTATGATTTTCCAGGCGGGCTTGCTGCTTCTTGCTGGACTAGTATATTTACTTAGTTTGAACGTCAAGCGCTGTTTGCTCTCGCTTGTATTAGTCAGAACATTAGCACTGGTATAACTCCTTGCATTGGACGGAAGTGACAGATGAGTCACTATAAAGGAGTCAGACTATAAAGGTCAGCATCAAATCCACTTTTACCTGGATCTAACCTGAGTGGGCAGAGGGGCGGGGGCCAGGGGGCATTGTTCTGTACAGACCTGCTCACGTGAGGCCTGAGGCGCCCGGTCACATGAGGACTCAAGTGTGTGACTTTGGCTTTAGTCTCATGACTTCACTGTAGGGTAAAATATTATGAGTTATTTTTTCCTTACCATACAGTGAGTGACCATTTCAATTAAAAATATTAACTACAGAATTATACAGTGCAGCAAAACTAATGAGCGCTCTCTATTATTGCTGAGTAATTTCTTTACTGGGGCCCAGGGCAGGTGCCTATCTCGGGTGCACTGTGGTGGGAGATAGACGGGCAGACGTCCAATGTTAACCAGGCTGTTCCCACGATGCACTGGGCTTAGGGCTTACCTCACATTACCAACAGTGCCCTGGGCTGTTGGTTTAGCAACCGTCCAAGTGTCTGAGAATGTGGGTGCAGATTTCAGGGGGGCTATAGGAATGTGCTGTAGATCTTCATCAGACCTTCAAAAAATTGAGGTCCAAGAAATCACCATAAATCCAGTCGTGGTTAAGATGTTCCAATAAAGTCCTAATGCTTTTCAGCTCCTCTTAAGCACCGTATCAGAGTCTGTCTCATTCATAAGTCCACTGTCCCCCAGCAGCATAATCCTTCATCCATTTGTTCTACTTTATTGCTCTTCCCGCATGCTGAACCTGTCTGTTTACTTTATTAGGCAGACAAAGCGGATTCTGATCTACTTTGTACCTTTTTATTTTCTACCAGGTGGCACAGATGACCTGCTACCAGAGAATTCCTTCCAAGGCTCTAAATATGATTTTGGGAGTATTGGTCTGGCCTTGTACAGTGGCTTATTTGCTTATGGTGGTTGGTGAGTACATTTTTACTACATGCAAACACCGTCTCCAATCACAAACCTGAGGACATTGCACGACTTATACTGGACTTTCTACTCTGTTCAGTGACTCTCCGTCTCAGACCTCAGTTATAACCCATGATAATGTCCTGAACTAACCTTTCACCAATCACACAGCACATGTCAGTCCAGCCAAGAGGGAAATTGTGAAAAAAAGAGTACTTTTAAGAAATATTTAAATAATGCAAAAACACTCCCACCTCCCTCCCCTCTCTCCACAGGCACAACACAAACCTCTGCAGTCACAACATCACTCAAGTACTTAATACAAAATGGACTTGCTGTGCCTAGTTTGAGCCCTTGGAGCCCCCCTTGTTTTCTTGAAGCAGAGACTGATGGGAGCCACAGGTTTTGTACAGACTTTAGGAAAGTCAGTACTACTGATGAAATCCAATTCAACATGTTAAATGGCCCATATTACTCTATTTTCTATTTCCATATCTATCTATATCTATGTTATAATGTAGTTTCCTCATCACAAACAGATCTGCAGTTGTTTTGTTTCTTTCACGCGTGTTAAACACACAAACCCTGAGTTCATCTCTCAAACAGAAAACACTCTGTGATGTCCACCTTGTGATGTCATGTGGTAATACAGGAAGTGCTCCACTGTGTTTTTAAGCTACATACGCCTTCGCTAGAATCATTTGGATAAGGTCAAACTTGGAATTACCCATTTCTACTGCGCAAAAGGTAAAATGTAGCTGTTAACTTGAAACTTATGAGACTTAATAAAGGGTTACTACATACGTGAATGAAACAAAACCCCACTCCAGGTATGTTTTTGAGGCAGTGACAGCATTATAACATGGCTAAGAACTCAATTTTGTGTAATATACATGTACATACATGATACTCCAGACTTTCCCCAGCACACTGCCATGCTATAAGGGACATAACAACAAGCTTTGTACATGCATAATACATGCAGAGTGTAACTTTTTATTTTCCATTGTAGGAATTACCTAAATTTTGTCACTGAAGAGATGATAGAGCCATACAAGTAAGCATCTTCCATGTTGTCTTTTGGCACATATCTGAAAATGCTTTGAAAATGTGATTTCATTGGGTATTTTGGATTTATTTTTAGGAACCTTCCTCGCGCCATCATCATTTCCTTGCCTATAGTAACAGTCGTCTACGTTCTCACCAATCTGGCCTATTTCACCACCCTGTCCCCAGACCAGATGCTCAACTCTGAGGCAGTGGCTGTGGTCAGTGCACTATACAACTCTGACAAAAGTTTTACTAATATACTGTATATATGTATTTCTATTATTGTTAACATGTGTCTCTGACAGGACTTTGGGAACTGTTATCTTGGGCCGATGTCATGGATAATCCCAGTATTTGTTGGCCTGTCCTGCTTTGGATCAGTCAATGGCTCTTTGTTCACCTCCTCCAGGTACTTCAAAAATATAAACTCAGTAAATTAGTAAATTGACAAATAGTATAATATTACTTCACATTGACAAGTATAGATGCTTCTGTATTTGCACTATATTGCACTCTTTTCCACAAACAATTGAAAACACAATATGATATCTGTTGAATGGGGAAAAAGCCCCAAACTGTTACAGTACAAGAAAATGAAGCCCCCTGTCATTCCTCAGTTTGAATATTTTGTTTGACTTTATTTTTATTATTTTACAGTCAGCTAAACCTTACTACTAAGTTAAATAGAGTTCACAAAGAAAGGCTCACAATGTGTATTTCTGTAGAAACACTGGTAAAATCCTGTATCTCTATAATCACCAACACATGAAATATTAATCTCCAATCAGTTAGTCTGCACGTTTCTCTGCACTCAAGCTTTTCAGTAGTTAAAGGTGCACTGTGTAACTTTTTCTGTCACCTTCTTGTTCATATGTAAACATCATTGCTCTGCCTGAAATGTTCCACAGTATGAGATTAAACAGATCTACCTTACCTTTACAAATGGTTTTATAGCTCAAAAATACCTAGAAAAACAGAGCTGACCTGTAACATGGTCTGGTGTCCATGGTGATAGAAAGATTTAATGCCATACTGTGAAACATTCCAGACAAAGCAATAACATCTCACATTTAAGTTCAGTTTAAGTTTAAGTAGTTTGTGAGGAAACATCTGGGAACATTAGCACTGGTATCAAATTTTGATGCAAATTCAGCTCTGACTGTCATATCTAAATGAATGATACTCCCCAGTCTGGAGAAAGCAGCCAGAGCTAATGCATTTGTGTCCTGTCCATAGGTTGTTTTTTGTGGGTTCTCGTGAGGGTCACCTGCCCAGTCTGCTGTCCATGATCCACCCCACTCTGCTCACCCCCCTGCCTTCGCTCATATTCACTGTACGTTCATGCACGGCACCTTTTGCACCTTTTGAAGCTAAATTATGTGTTTGCAACATTGTTTAACCAGATGTTCTGAATCTTTCTCCAGTGTTTGATGACCCTTCTGTACGCCTTTTCTGATGACATCTTCTCAGTGATCAACTTCTTCAGCTTCTTCAACTGGCTCTGCATCGCCTTGGCCATTGTGGGAATGATGTGGTTACGTTATAAGAAGCCTGAGCTCGAGCGTCCAATTAAAGTAAGAATACGATTGTGCTGTGTTCATTTAACACTTATTGCCTGAGTTTGTATTATTTTATTTGGGGGACTGAAAATATTAGAAAATACTAAACTATTTCCACTTAGATCTGACACCATTATTTGGTTAGTTGATGATTTATGATTATTCAGGTTACAAAAGAAGACAGTAATAACACATTGCAATAACTGTGCTTATTTAGAGGTAAAATTCAGTTCAATTCTGAATTTTTTTGAACAGATACAGTTTAATCTTGGTTAAACTACAAATGTGTTAAAAATAAACTCGCCAGCCCTTTTAGCTGGTCTCAAAGTATAATGAAAATATACCTACATTTTAACATTTTAAGTATATTATTTTACTACTTTTACTTTGTTACATTCCACCACTGACATTAACATTAATTTCATCATTCAGAATGTTTGATTTCATTTAGTTTATTCATTAGTATTGGACCCATGGGCATGTGATGAACTGTAGGCTCTGTTCTGTGACTAAACTTAGAGTCACACTTAACTCACGCAGTCAAATCAGGAAGAGTCGATGTATCTGGAACTACAATTAGTTAACTGGTTTGTGTCGTTAAACTAGTTCTTCTCAAATACAAGCTTGCTAGCATTAACCAAAAGTTTTTTTTCCTACTCACAGTCACCGTTTCTGTGGAAAATCGCACGTCTAAACAGGACCATGAATGCTCCTATTGATCACAGGCTCCTGAAAATGAAATGTGCAGTTTAAAGAGTTTTTTTCTTGACTTTTCAGACAATCTTAAAAATGTTGACAGTGTTTCTGTCACCATGGTAACCCCTAAACATTACACCATTAGAGATGTGTGTAGAAGACCCCCATCGTGATCAATATATAATCCTTATTCCTCATTACTTCATTTTGAGCATTTGATTCAACAATATAAAATAATTTGGGGTTAAGTTGAGAACAAAAGAGACGTCAGATGCTGGTCAGCAGTTGTGGCCTTCACTAATTGCAGTAATTGTTATAGTTTTAGTCTTTTTGTATGTATTATAGAGTAGAGTTACAGAGTAGCATAAATATTGATGCTACTTATTATTGCTAAATGAATATGTATCTATATGTAAAAGGTTAACCTATGATTTTTCCCCGTACAGGTGAACATCCTTTTGCCAGTCTCCTTCGTGCTGGCTTGTCTGTTTCTCATCATTGTATCGTTTTGGAAGACGCCGATTGAGTGTGCCATCGGCTTTGGCATCATCGCCACTGGACTTCCTGTTTACTTTTTTGGCGTATGGTGGAAAAACAAACCCAAGTGGCTGCTCAATGCCATCTGTGAGTATAACAGCTTTATATTGATCTACTCGGAAACTGTGGATGGATGAAAGGCTTTGTACTTTAGCTTTACTGATTTAAAGTGCACCTGAATTTTTTAAAGGTCCCATGTTATACTATTTTTTGATCCATGTTATAATGTTGTTTCCTCATCACAAACATACCTGGAGTTGTGTTTTGTTCTTCTCTCAATCTGAAAATGCTCCTTTGCACCTTGTGATGTTATGGTCGTGGTAATACAGGACATGCTCTACTGTGTTTTTAAACTCCAGTTTCTAGAGTCTATAATTTCTGCTCTGGAATTTCCAACCTCTATTTTACAAAAAGCAAAAGGTAGCTGTTCATTTGAAAACTACTGCTTCGTGACATCACAGGTTCTACCTTGTGATGTCACGAAGCAGTAGTTTTCAAATGAACAGAGCATTTTGAACTTTGAAGAAGTAGCCAGACGAAAAATAAAGGATTACTCAAACGTGTGAATGAAACAAAACACAACTAGAGGTATGTTTTTTAGGAGGTAACAGCATTCTAATGTGGCTTAAAGGTCTGAAGCACCTTTTAAAAAGTGCAGCATCTCAAATGATGAAACTGACTGTGTTCCTTCCCTTCAGTCTCCACCACAGCCATGTGTCAGAAAGTGATGGAGGTGGTCCCCCAGCAGTCCTAACATGTGGAGCTGCCCCACCCCTGTGCCCCCTACAGAGGCTGGACGTCTGAAGTGACGGTCACGGTGCATGACCTTAGCTGACCCCAGCGCCCTGACGCTCGCTCACCTCGGTCTGCGCAGTCCTGATAAGAGACCATGAAAACATTCAGTACCACACTCCGTTATGAGATGTTAATATAATATTTAGTTTCTAATTACTTTGTAGGTATTTTTATTGTATTGATATTTTGTGTACATTTTGTGAATAAGTTCTTGTGTAAAGACCTGCTCTGGCAGCCTGTTGTATTTATCAAGTTGTGCCTTAAGCGGCAAATGGAATTACACTGTAGGGGTAAAAACAAAAGAATCATTCTAAATAATTCCAGTAACTGCTCTCAAAAGCAGTTTTAGCACTTGCCAGGGTTTTGTGTTTGCCTCAGTGTCTGTTCTGCTGTATAAACACAATTCATCTGGGTTGAAGCTTCATGAAAATTGTAAGATGCAAGATGACCAGGTTTTGTTCATTTTGTTTTAGAATTTTCTCTGTGATTCTTAGTTGAGTTTTCACATTTTTTTGTCTTTGTACTTTTCCGTTACATTCCCGGTGTATGTACAGTATGTTTGCTTTGGTTGTGTGAGTAACACTTTGGGTAAAATCATTTCTCTGTCCACACTTCACAAACACACTTCTTCCTGGCACTTATGGTCACAGCTGAAACAGGCGGACTTCTGTTTTTCACCACACTGACACTGGACAAATATCGCAGGTATTATTGAGGGTATTTGCAGATGAGAGGTCTGCACCACACACAGGTTTGGGAACAGGACAAGAGTAAACTAACAGGCACTTGTTACTTTCACATAAAGATTTCACAAGATAATGTTGCAAGGTTTTTTTCTACAGAAAGTGTGGCAATGGTCACTGATTTATGTGACATTCATCAAAGTTTAAAATGGGGGCGTCTAGTTCAAGTAGCTAAAGCACTGAGCAAAAATGAATTTTACACACAGCTGCTGTTCATGATACATTCATGTCCAAGGAGCTGGAGTGTCCTGCCTATGGAGACGGGTGAAGGCCACAGAGGCTGTCATTTTAGAGGTCAATCTTTGCTAACACTGGAGCCGGCATTCAGATCGACCGGTCACTAACTCCGTAGACATGTAGAGACTTGTATTTATTTATTTGTAGAATACTTTATGTTTTTTAGTCCCTATACTTTGTTTACAGGGCATTGATGGAAGTGCTTTACAAATAAATCCTTTTTTCCACTTTGTGTTCTTTTTTGATATTTGTTTGCATCATCTTTAAGTTATCTTTTATTGGAATGAAACAAATGCATATGTTTAACGTTTAAAACCAAAGAACCAACTATAGTAATCCTCACATAATTCTTGACTATTTACTGTATTTATTTTTGTATTTTCTAATGAAGCCTGTATGAAGGCAGGAACTCTCCATCCCAATACTTTCATAGAGATTTGATGTTCAAGAAGAAGGATGAATCATTAAGTTACAGAACAGTAAAATAATACATTCAATTCTTAATGCTAAATATTATGCGTATACAAGTACATACATACATAACTGGATAGTGGAAGGGCTACACAATTATACCACATTTGGAAATATGTATGATTTTTGTACTTTTTATCCAGATGTAATAGATACAACTTGTTATCATAAATTGTGCCGTACATGAATCAGCTGAAACTAAAGTGGAGTGTACATCCCCCAGGAGTTAATCCCCTCAGGTATTCTGGGTATTTTGAGTGAGGAAGTGGGGTCTGCCTCACAGCACTGTGGTAAATGTCTGGAACAAAAAAAAAATAGGTTTTACACTTGTTGACGGTCAGTGGCTTCTACAGTCTGTATGAGGAGAATATGTATGACTAGTATATGCGTGCAGCAAACTACTCACATTCAATGGTGGAACATAAAGTAAAAGTAGTAAAGTACTGCACTTAAGTAAATATTTGTGGCATCTGTACTTTACTTGAGAACATTTTAAAGTGGATGCTTTTTAATTTTACTTCACTACATTTTTTAATGGGACTGAAAAGTAAAAGTATTTATTTAAGTATTATTTAAGTATTATTTAAGTATTATTGTGTGTGACCTACTGAAAACACTGTTTATTTTATTAGAATTTTTTTTATCAAGGCAAACAATATGCAAATAAAAACAAAACTTTATCAAAATCGCTACACTTGAAGCTTTATTAGACCTCAAACTCTGTACAAAATACTTTTGCATTTTACTCTTTAAGCACATTTTTATATTGTAATCCTTTTACTTAAGTAGATTTTTTTTTTAATGTGATACTAATTATTAATACTACGACTACTATTATTACTATGACTACTACTAC